>JAWNLB010000144.1:8525000-8662500 GCA_035041595.1 Drosophila basisetae
TTTTAAAGAAATTTGTTAATACTTTCCATATTATTTTTGAAAGAAAAAATTATTCGATGAATGCATATTTTGCGCGTGTTTCTTTGTCATGTTAGACATATTTTTTCGAGTGTAGCCATGCATAGAATTGCCTATCGAGCAGTGAGTGAGGGTTTGAGCTTCGCCTTGGTCTCCACATCTGCATCTGCATCTCCCTCTGCCGAGCGACTCTCTGACTCGTGCCAAAGATGTTTAATAGCCGCTGCAAGCCGCAGGCAGGCTTGTGGCGTGTGGCATGTGGCATGTGTTCCGGTAACCGGTAAACTGTGTGGGCGCAGCGTGGCGGTGATGATGCGTTTGCTGCCAGCCTCAATTCAAGTTGACAGTTGAAACAACTCCAACCATAGCTCCACCCAGGCCTGACCGACTTTGTTCCGCCACTCTTTTTGCCCATTTGCCTTTGATTAAAAATTTTCAGCACACTGCAATCAAAGGCGGATTGGTGGAATTGCTGGGATTGGCGGGATTGTCGGGATTGGGGAAACGGTTTGAGCTGGCCCGTTGGCCAGCTGAAGCTGTGGCTGGGCGAGTGTTAAACAATAATAGCAAATGGTGCAGGCATCAATTATATGACAGCCTCTCCGCGAGTAGAATCAAAAAACGACCGCCGGCCACATGCCACAAATTCTACACCCACTTAACTTTCAAGACGGTGTCAAATGCCCGCCAGCGTCCAAACCGGGTGAGAAGACTTGGCTACGAGCTGGCTTTGTTGCCATTTTCGCCGACTGACAAGGCTGCACAAGCGGAAGGGGGTGGCAACGGCGAAGGCGAATTGTAAGTGAAGAAAATAAGAAAAATCTTGTTTGCTAGATTTGTAAGGCATCAGGAAGTGCTAATGTAATAATATTTGTAATGATTTCTTAGCAATTATGTTGTCTTCTTATTAATCTAATAATCATGATCTTTATTTGACTATCTGGCTCTGTTAATGTCTAATTTGGCTTAAAATAATGGAGTGATTTAAATCAAATATGTATTCAGCTTATAAGAAGCAGGTTTGCTTCCAAACTTGACTAAAATCAATTGGTTTGTTTTTACTTAGGAGAATAAATATTGCACATGAAGTCATCTTGGATTTTGAATTAGTATTGGGGTTTGGGATTCTAAAATTGACTGCAGAACCAAACTGGTGTTGTTATTGAATTTGCTTGCTTAAGTTTTGAAAAAGATTATGGAAAGATTTAACAAAAACGTACCTTTTGACCAATGTGTTCTTATGGCAGCTAAAAGAAAGAAGCTAACGCAACTTAAACTCTTAATTAAGCTACTTCAGTGCACTTAAAATAATAAAAATTAATTATCAGACTCAGTCACTTATTTCACTTTCCCTAATACAAAAACTTCTTCCCAGCTTGCCATCTGCAACATTCTAAAACATTTCCTCTCTATCCTGTGGTCATTATTCAAATAATGCGCATCAGAGAAACGGGTTAACTTTAAAAGCACCTCTCGCTCTTCTCTCTCTCTCTCTCTCTCTCTCTCTCTCTTTCTTTCTCTCTCTCTTTCACTCAATAATTGTAGCTCTTTCCTTAAAGCTGTCATTTGTCGACATACATTTAAGCATGCAGACTTACAGCTGGTAATTGTCAGGTATCAAATTATGTTCTATAAGCGAGCTTTGCCATTTGCTCATTTGCGTGTCAACCGAGAAAAATGATTGCGCATCTTTCTTTGAGTGTGTTTGTGTATTGGATGTGTTATTCTAATGATGAAATTTAATTGTATTTAATTAGTTAAAGGTGACCGCTGCCAAGGTCAATGGTGGAGCTGTAAATTGCTTTCATCAGCTCACCAAATAATGGCCATTATTGTGTGGCAATCGTTTTCTTGCCGTTTGCTCAAGAGTCTGATTGTGCCCAAGAAGCAGCAGAAGAAAGAGCATGAGAAATCAATAAGCGCCAACGTTGAAGAATCTCTTCGCAACCAGCTGTCGGCAGTCGGCAGTTGCCAGTTGGCAGTCGGCAAAACATAAATGCTATAATTTCGCACTGGCGCTCTGCGTTCCAACTCCAACTCCAACTCCATTTCCATTTCCAACTCTTCTCGCTTCCATGCCTCCCTCCCCCCTTAACCTCTCTCCCTCTCCCTCTCACCATTCATCACACACTTTTTTGCACGCATGCGCATTTATACTGGGATTATCGCTTATTACATGTTTTTTGTTGCTTCTTTCGGCTTGATTTATTCCGCTGGCCGATTATCGATCTCGATTCAAGTAAAGGCTTGACTCTGAATCCGTATCGAAGAAGAATTTGCAGCAATCTGAGCGCATACGTGAGATATTATTGCATGCCGGGCGCATTTTGTTTGGCTCATTTCTTTGTTTGCTCTTATTGTTTTGGAATCATCAGCCATCAACCATGATGGATGCGGTTGTTGCACATGTTTTGGGTCACATTGCTCGCTTCAATTTGGCAACTGGCAATTGGCATCTGGCCACAGCGGCCACATTATGCAAATGTTGTGATTGTATATTTCCCATGGCATGGTTATTGAACTTCTTCTTGGCTAATCTTTCAATGGTACCGGTTAGTAAATCAATTTTTGGTCAGTAACTAAAAATTGTTAATATGTGACTTGAAGTGTGTAAGAAGAAATATCGCCATTTTTAGATACCCAGATGAACAAGGTATTTGTATTTGTATAATTATGCATAGAAAACTAACTTTACCATGTAATTTCAAATAACAATATAAATATTTAAGTGAAGAAGATTTTAATGCATATTTTCTTAACTGAAAATAATATTGGGATTCACACAAATTTCCATAACTACTTATTATGCATAAATGAAAAGAAATAACATATTTTATCTGCCTTTTTTAAGCTAGTTTTTTGGCTTCTATACGATCGGCCCTTGTTTTGAAATATCTATGCAAATTTAATTAAATCTAATCCGAAAAATTCGCCTATCGTTGGCGAAGCTGTAAATTTAAATATGAAGCAATTCTTTTCCATGTTCGATATGCAGATTTAGCTGACTTCAATTCATTTTCTTATCTGAGTGCCATATGTGTCTCCATGAATTGTCCATTACTTCTTTCACCTACTTACAGATTTCTTTTCTGTCCGCTCAGACGAAGTAAGTAGTTGCCCTTTTAACTTCAAGCCCCAATAAATATTATTATTGGCTGCATAACGAGCAGACCGCAATCCAAGTCTCACATAACTCACACAACTCTTTGTCGAATACTTGCTCACATTTGCGAATCATCAGCAGTCAAATGGATCACATAATGCCCAGCTTTGTCACACTTGGTCGCTTATGGGGTTTTAGGGCCGTAACTAAAACCACAGTCGCCCGTGCGCCCAGACCTCAGACACAAAAGATGTGTGTAGATACAATATATGTTTTATATATAATACCACTGCAAGTTCCATCCCAGTTACAGTCGCAGTTGCTGCTTCGGATCGCATTACAGCAACGACAATGCAAAAATCAGGTCAATACGGTATTTCAGGGTGTGCTATACACACACACACACACACACAATATACACACACACAATACACACACACACAATACACACCTACAAGTATCGATGACAATCGGCAAAGGTTGATGATGCGTTGACATATGCGGAAATGTTTTTAAACCAGCAGCCAAAATCCAGCATGCGACAGCAAATTGACCGCACACAGAAAAAAAAGTCGAGTCTATTCTCAAGCTCAGCGCAACGTAATTGATATTAACCATAGATTAAGCAACTGTATTGTGAAACATTTAATTATGAATTATAAAATTGAAATGTACACATTACTTATTTAAAACATTTTACATTTGAGTACTGGAAGTTATTTAAATATCATTTAATGAGTCTCTCCATTTTATTTGTATAGTGTAAGAGCAGCAATTAAAAACAGTAACCAAAATTAGCAGTGGCTGCCACTTGAAAGCACTCACCACTCGCTTGCTATCTAATTTATGGCCAATCTCTAAAGTCTGTGAGGGCTTTCCAATTGAAGCACATAAATTACACTGGCGAACATAAATAGCTAAATTGCAGATATACATTTGATAACACTCAAGACTCATTTGAAAATCAATTTCCAGCGCATTTTGGGCTTGGGGGTGCTTTGCGTATATATTTATATTTAGAATTTATATTGTGGCACTCACCATTTCGTGTGGTGTTGGCCAAGGATGTGGCGCTACCTGTGCTTAGGTTGCTGCCAGCATCGCTGTGCGTCTCAGCAGCTGTTGCCACCAATTTCTGTTCATCATCTAGAACAACCACGGGCACGGCAGTAACCAACTTGTAGTCCGGCATATGACCTTAAAATATATGAAATAATGCAAAATATATTAAAAATTAAATTTATATTGAATTTTGGTTGAATATGCATGAATCAAAAGTGCAACAACATTTTCAACTGATAGCACATCGAAAACATTTATATATATTTTTATATGTTGTCTTTATAGTCGAAAGCTTGAATACCCTACAATTTCTGTGAAGCTACCAATTTTGTTAAAATTATGTTATGTTATGAAAAAATAAAAGTTTTAAGATATTTGCCTTAGTTACAATTTAACACTAAGTTGTATTCGTACCTTGCAATTATATATTGTTACATTACACGTCAATGATAAAAACAAACTGCATAAGAATAACAATAATAAATAAATGTATTTTGAATTTTAACTGGAAGTTAAAGTCTTGATTTACTCTCAAGGAGCTGTTTATAAATATGAGCCCAATGAGGAAGTTGTTGTCAGTTTGCGCGAAATCTTGCACGGCGATGGTTGGGCGGTTAAATCGAAAGATTTGGCTGCCATTCTTGGCCTTATCGTTGGCCAAGATACAGGACAGTTATAGCCATCAGCTGGCAAAAACAGTGCTGCAGCAGCTAAACGGAAATGGTTCCCAATTCGATGCATGGACGCAGGAGTTAAGTGAACAACTCAGCCAGGAGGAGCAGCAGCGTATGGCTTGGAATGTGCAGTTTGTGGAGAAGTCCGGAGAGGACTTAAGAGAGATGCAAAAACGACTTAATCCCCATAATCAATTCAAACTCTATCTTTGGTTGAGTTTTTATTGGCAACTGCGACGCTCAAATCGACTGGGAGGCGATCAAAGATTGTTGCCACATTTTGCGATGACGCTGCGTCAGCTGCGAAAGGATCAGGAACCACATTGGAACAGTCTTCAACTGCAAAATATGTTGCAGAGTTTGCCCAGATCCCTAAGAGATTTGGTTAAGAGTCGTTGGTTCTGCTTGAAACATGACCGTGATCAACTTTATGTATTGCCGAATGGAGTTTTGCAACTGGGCGCCAACAGCAACTGCAGCTTGTGGCAAACGGAGGAGTTACTGCAGACTGCTAACTCCTGGTTACGTTTGCGCAATATCTGCGAGTTGCATGCAACATGGTTCATCAACATGCTGCAGCATAACAAATCGGGTACATATATGCTATTGAATACAACCGACACTAATTCCAGCATTTATTGCATGCGGAATGGAGAAGGCTACCTTCTACGCAAGGATCAAATGGAAAACAATTTCGAAAACGATTGTCATTGGCAGCTAAATGATTGCACTCAATTGCCAATGCTGTTGAGGAGATACTATAAAGCTTAGTTTTTTTTTTGTATAATTTATTTCTCTTTGAGTTATTTCCTATAAATAGAATGTATATTCGATTTTCTAAATTGTATTTCATATTTATTTGAGAGTTAACTTACCACTTGACGCCAGTGAAATGCTGCTGCCACCGTTCACATTTGACTTCTCATAGAGGCAGCTGTTCGAGGCTGAGGTGGCAGTAACCGCTGCAGCAGGATGAAGACGTTGTGCCACATATTGCTGATAGTGTTGCTGCTGTTGTTGATGCTGCTGTTGTTGTTGTTGCTGGGCGCTAGCAATATTGCTGTTGCTGGCGTAGCTTAGCAGAAAGGTTGCTGTACTCGAGTTGTTGACATTGTTGCTCAGTTTATTGGGCACATAAATTGTTGGTTGCAGTTGCTGTTGCTGTTGATGTTGCTGGTGTTGCTGCTGTTGCCTGTGCAATGTGTTTGCCTCCTGCAAGGAGATCATCGATATCGCTGACGGCGTCTGTCGCCCACTTACCAGACATGTGGGCGTGGCTGTGCGTAACGGTTGTCCATTATTGCCAGTTGTTGATGCTGCTGCTGCTGCACCAACGGCGGCAGTTGCTGTGGCGCCGCCATTGCTTGTCAGCGTCGTACAGCTGAGTATCATGACGGCCGTATTGTCGTGCAGATCAGGCAAGGATGAGGATATGGCAACGCTGCTGGCAATACCTTTGCTCAATCGGTTGCTGCATGTTGCCAAGGCGTGAGTTTTATGGTTGTTGCTGTTATTGCTATGGCAAATGTTGCTGTTGTTGCTCAACTGTTGTTGATGTTGCTGCTGTTGCTGTTGCTGAGCGGCGCTTAATGTGCTGTATGTGTCCGTAGATTTGCGAGTTTTAAAGAGACGCATACTATAGAGTTGTTGCTGCCACCGTTGCACTTGCCTCTGTTGTTGCTTGCTGGAATTGAAGAGGGGAGTGCTGCATTAGTTTTTCAATCGACTCCAGACTAAATTAGTTAAGGCCTAAAAACCCAATTTGAATAAAATAAAACAAAACAAAATAAAAAAAAAATACTCCATTTCCAGTTGCGCATTTCGTTCAACGGAGCGTATAATTAACATAAATTACTAAAAGTGTCGTTGTTGTTGCTTTTGCAAATTCAAAGTTTGGTTTAGTTTTTAAAGTTTTTACATAGCCCACTTTTTGACCGTTTTACGGTTGAACTAGTTCAAAGGAGAGTGAACAAAAACTATGCATTAAAAAACTATTTAAGCACAATTAAGAGATGCATTTTGTTAGGTGTTCAAGGTGTCTTCAAATCAGAGACTGTAAGTTTCAACTGCTAATAGTAATTTTCTTATAATTTAATTATGTTACCCACGAGTATATCTAGACTATTTGCTGTGAGTGGAAAATTCTCATTGATATTCTATACGATTCATCGCCAGGGAAGGTTGCTTAATTTTACACAAACTATATTTAGAGCTCTATTTATAAATTGATGTGCACTGATATTTACAACATATTTGCTACGAATGTATATATGTATATGGGTGTATATGCAAATCAATGTGGAAGCGATGACAAGGATTATCAGGCTTATCAGAATCGAGCTGTGAGCTGCGAGCTGCAATCACTTATCGGTTCAATAAACGTTTGCATACGAGTATAAGGTGATTATCAAGCAATGTGTTTTCAACAAATAAAAACAAAACAAAACATGTGCAAACATCTTGTTATTTTGTATATTCCACACGCTCATATCATATTTGAGTTGTTGTTGTTGCTGCTGTTTGCATGCCAACAATATTTGCACTTCACTTAAATCAAGGAAAGGCATTTTCGATTGAAGGTCGCACAACAGCTGTCGATTTCGATTATTGCGCGACATGTGGGCGGAGGAGCAATGAACCAGGCAAAAAGCCAACTGTCAACAGTAACCAGTGAATAGTTAACAACTAACAGAAAATAGTTGTCCATGTAGATCAACGGCCACTTAGATGGCCAATTTACACAACTGCCTTTTACTTTTCAATCAGTTGGTTGAATGTATGCGAGTCAATGTTCATTTTAACCAACTAGCCAATCATTCGGAGCTGGTACTCTGGCCATCTAGCCTCTAGCCTAAACCTGGTCGCCAGCAAGTCAGCCAAGTTAACGTGGCCTCCAATCCGCCTAATTGATGCGACATTTGCGTGTGCATCTATGGACACATTTACTTAGATGCGATTCGTTGGCACATTGGACACAAATCGTGTAAGAATTTGATGAAAACTTGTAAAATTATAGAAGTATGAGACACAAGAAATAAGATTAATTTGGTATTGAATTAAATTTTATATTAAATATAATTTTATATTGAAATTTTTGACTAATGAAATATGGACATATGAAAATAAACATTTCTCTTTATTCTATTAAAACAATATATAAATATGGCCAAAAATATTATGACAATTGGGAAAACGTATGACTTCACAAGGTTTTCCCTTTCTGTCTTCCCAAGGACAACAGTTCAATCGTTTTTATTTTTATTTTTTTGTAGTTCAATCGATTTCACTAAATGTTCAAACTGTTTAACAACCCGAAGTTAAGCCGCTTCTGCTCTTTGCAACAATAGCATCATCGCTTAATCCATTCTACAATTAGCTCTATTCCCCACTGTGCAGAGCCACTTAGCCAAATCGAATGACGCCCCATGGCGCTTTGAACCCTCTTCCCTGTTTCCCTCCTCTTTCTCTCTCGATCTCTGTCTCTCTAGCTATAGAGTCTGCGCTACTGGATAGTAATAATTTTGCTAATTTTATCAGACGCCTTTGAGCCTTGTCTGGCTGATTTTTATGGATGCTTTTAAGCCGTAAGAAAAGACTCTGGACAAAATGTCGTCGTAATATGGATTTAACTGCTCTTATAATCATTGTCGTAAAATGCCAAGTCGACTAATTAATAGAGTAAAAGTAAAACGTTTTATGAGTGCTCAACATCTGAGATTTGCTTCGATCTAGGGATCTTAGACCATTAGTTTTATAAATGATTGTCATTTCTTGTCATGCTGCGATTGCTAAATGTTAAAATTGTTTCGGCTCGGTAAATTTCATATTTAGTTATTATTTCTAGAACGAAATCTGATTTGAACTGAAAGCAAATATTTAAAAGCTATAATATTAAAATATAAATGCTTTAATTGAAGAGGCAGATCTGATTTTGTACTTGATTTAATAGTTGTTGCAGCGTCTTATATAACCCAGCAGATCTGCTATAAAATCAAGCATTTATTTATTCAAGAATATTAAAAAAGAAATTTAACTACTTGCATTTTAACCCTGTTTTTTTTTTTAAGTGTACCCGTCATAGTCGCATTCTCAGTCAACGTCGACGTCGCCGTCGTTGCAATGACTGCGTCTTGTTTATGGGCGAAACCAGTTTCAAGGACGC
Source organism: Drosophila basisetae (assembly GCA_035041595.1). NCBI lineage: Eukaryota > Metazoa > Arthropoda > Insecta > Diptera > Drosophilidae > Drosophila > Drosophila basisetae. The sequence continues at coordinate 8,534,020 of JAWNLB010000144.1, forward strand.
GTCGTTGGCGCAGTTCCAAGAACCTACTCGGCTCATTACCGAACCCAACTGAACTCAACGTCGGGTTACTCAGTGGGTAAAAAATAAAAAAATAAAAATAAAAAAACAATATCAAAAAAACGTGACTCTGATTCCACAGAGCACTGTTGGCCTGATGTCTGCTAAACTATTTCTTAAATTACATCGCAGTCGGAGAAGGCTTTTAAAGCTAACCGTCGTCCCTCGGGACTCTATCGATTTACCCACTCTCGCATTTTGGTACACTTAATTTTATTTTAATTCGCCTTTTACCTTACTTTTATTAAATTTACTAACTGCATTTTATTTATATATATACATATATATATATATATATATATATATATATATATATATACACACACTCACTTAGATATCTCCTCTCTCTGATCGCAGCTATTGGCTTTTGCTCCTGGCCACAAAATCAGAGCCGGCTGCATAGTTGTAAAATTCCTGTAAACAAGCCGTCGCTGCCACAGCTGTGGCATGTGGCAACAGCACGCACACACATACAAATAAATGCATATCTGTATCTGTGAGGCAGACAGCAATTGCGCCATTGCATTTGTTTAATGGGTCGTCATCACAGTTTACGATTTAAATATATATATAAATATAAAGGAAAGACTTGATTTGTATGTCCGACAAAATCTCATCAAGATAACAACTTAATAAGGGAGTTATTATAAATAACTTGAAAACTGGTAACGACCCAGCACGATCGCCTAACAAAGCAGATTTTTAAGTAAAAACCAAGATTGCTCCAAATATGGATAAATATTAGTGATAAGGCAAAGAAAATATTAAACAAAGTTAGTCACACCTATAAATGAGAACAATATTAAAGACTGATAAATAACTACAACCAATCTTATTTTACACAGCAAGAAAAGAAAATCTAAAAAATATATGTACAATAGTAGAAAACTGACAATTTATAGATATTCTTAGCAGAGTATTAAAATTTGTAGATCGTTCATTTTTTTTATTCCTTTTTCATTATAAATCAAACGAGAAATATAGTTATTCGCCTTTAAGGCACGATTGAAAGACATTATTCCAGAGTTTCGAGTTTGTGAGTGCCACAAAAAAGGGATTTATTTTTTATTTTTAATAGAAAAGGCGCAGTTAAATAAAACTTATAGTCAAATTCATTTGCTCCTTATAGTTGTGAGTACAAAGCTAAGTCTTGTGAATCTTATCGCTTTCAGCAATTTTACGATCTTTTTTCGCCTTATAGTAAAGGTATTTATATGTCGTAAACTTTTCGCTCCACCTTCGAACGACGCCAACACAACAATAACAATAACAACGACAGCAGCAGCAACAGCAACAAAAGCATTATAGGCATCCAGCAGAGTTTGCCTTTTGTTGCCACAAGTTTTGAGTTATTTTTTCTGTGCATGCCTTATTTTCTTTATATTGCCTATCTCTGCCATGCGCTTTATGTGTGTGTGTGTGTGTGTGGTGTGTGTGTGTAGTGGTGTGTGTGTACTTGTGTGTACTTCTGGCAAGTCCGCATTCTTTTAAAGGTTGCCAACTTGGCCAAGCAGCCGTGGAAGCCACAGCCTTTGCAGACCAGTTCGTTATTGGACCAAAAACAAAATCAAAAAACCGAAAATTGAAAAACACACTCGCAAAATCAAACTCTGTTGTAAAGCATGATTACAAAAAAAAATACTTAAGATTATGATCATTTTAATGGTTGATATTTTATTGTAATTATATCTTATTTCTTTCAATAAGTTGTATTTATATTTATTTAAATACATATATTTTGTCTATACACATTATTTTTTTGAGTGCACAAAACATTTGCCCAGCGGCTTTTTATCGGCGCATGCGTTCAGTTTTCATTTTCGTTTTGCGCCCACATTTTGAGGCTCATTGTTGTTGTTGTGGTTTTTGTTCTTGTTGGCGGCAAGTTCTGAGCGACCGAAAATTGTGTATTTTTTTTTTGGTTCTTAAGAGGCGCTTCGGCATTTTTCGCTTTAACTACCCAAAAACTGAACTGATCGAACGTAGAACTTTTAATTGCAGACAAACAGCCAGACAGACATACGTATTTAGAGCTCGTTTTATAGCTGTTGCATGCTGTTGTTGTTGTTGCTGTTGTTGTTGCCGGTTGCAGTTGTAACTAGATCGCTGCTGAAAAGTTGCTGACCTTCAGCACCTGGCACCTGTTTGCCCAGTCTGCGAGATCAGCAGCAGATTTGGAGGAATTCCTCGCAACAGAGAAGCTAATTAAACATATTAAAACTATAACTATGCTGCTGGCGGATGGCGGATGAGTCATCGCACAAGCAGGTTGCTGTTGTGGCATGTGTTGCTCTTGCGGCAATGCTGCTGGAATGCCGGCAAAAGTTGCATCTCATTCTATAAATAGTTAACCTAATCAAAATTCAAGCGTGTAAGCAAACCATTTTGCAATTTGCATAGCTGCTGTTGTTCTTGTTGTTGTTGGTTGGTGCTGTTGTTGGTTGGTGTTGTTGCTGTTGCGACTGCAGCTGGCAATTAAGATTGGCATGCATTGGACAGACATTGGTCTAAATGTCAAGGTAAATTATGATGCTATTCAGCTATTATGTCTAATAGTCAAAAATGCAAAATGCACGTGTGCAACTATTTTTAGTTGCTAGTTGCTTGTTGCGCTATAGTTGTTGCTGTTCCTGTTGCTGTTGCCAATGACAGTTTATAAAACTTGTTGCTGCTATGCTGCTGCTGCTGATGCTGATGCTGCTGCTGTTCCTCCTGTTGCATATTACTGATGTATGTCTTGGGCTGCGCCCTTTTCTGCGCTAATTAACCGGTATGCTTCAACTGTGGATGGCAATCGCATTGGGATACCCAGTCAAAAGACCTCCATTTTCAACTGGGAACTAGGAACTGGGAGCTGGGAACTGCGCACTGTGAACAGGGAAAAGAGCCGACAGCGTTTGCAATATTTAATCGTTACATTGCGGCAAAAATCGTATCATTAGCGTTTTTACGATTACGCGCTTTATCAAAATAGCAGCAACAGCAGCAGCAGCAGCAGCAGCAGCAACAACAGTAGCAGCAATAGTTGCTAGTTGCTTGCTTGGCTGGCGGTGGAGACACACAACTAACTAATAAAATTTCTACAGTGGTTGAACGAGAACATTTTAGATGTTATCTCTATTTTTTGAAAGAGACTTTTTAAAAAATTCGCATTTACTCCGAAATATGTAACTTTAAATATTAAAAATATATTAGAAAAGTTAAACCAAACAATAATTTGTTAAGCGTTAATATTTTTAGAAAATGATTTGCAGGTTAAGAAAAATGCATTCATTGAAATAAAGATTAGATTAAGAAAAATTTTACTTAATTCATAAATTATTTCATTGAAATAAAAGTTTCCAGAAAATGTTCAAAAATTATGAAGCACTTTTTCTCCGCTTGTCCACTAATAAGTTGTAAGTTTTTGTGTCACTGTGCGACACTTGATTAAATATTTTGTTTCTTTTCTGTGGAAAATTGCAGAAGTGCAGACACCAGCGACACACACACACACACACACATAGACACACATATGTTGCAAGTGCGAGTACTTGCAAAAGCGAGGAGGCTGGAAACAAAATTATAATCAGTGCTATCAGTGGGCAAGTGCAGATTGCTGCTGCTGCTGTTGTTGTTGCTGTTGGCATTGCAGATGTTGTTGTTGCGATTTGTAAAACGACAAGATTGTGTCGTTGCTGCCGCACGTACATGTAATTTTTTTAATTGTATAAAACAATTTAGAAATTGGTGCAGCAAGCTAAGCCCCTTTTTTTTGCAGCAACAACTGTCTGAAGAAGCAAACATTGACAATTATATGCTTCACACGCGCACACGCGTACACACACACACACTCATACACACACAGAGGCAGACATTCATGCACCTACAACATGATTGATTGCCGTTGCATAAGCTGAGCGCTTAACTGTTTGTCGGTTCAGCCAGTGAGCAACAGTTGTTGGTAAGTTTATACTTTCACTGCTGTTGTTGTTTCTGTTGTTGCTTTTGAGCACATGTGGCAAGGATGCAATATCCTGTGGCCGTAACTCTACACCAACAACATGTGATAATAAATAACAGCTTCTAGCCCTGTTGGTGTTGCTGCTGTTGTTGTTGTTGTTGCTGTTGCTATTGCTGTCGTTGATGCTTCAGTTAATCAGGTGTTGCGACTGATCCGCAACGACAATTACACACAACATTGCTGATGTGATCGTCGCAGTTGCTTGTAGCAATTATGCCATGAACTTGTTCTCACTGCACAACAACAACAACAACAGCAACAACAGCAGCAACAACAACTGCAACAAGCTCTGAAATGACAATTTCATTTCAAGTTACTGCAACTCCACTTGGCGAGAGGTTATTCAACTTCAGCTCAAACAGCAAGCGGCAACAAAAGCAAGCGGCAACAACAGCAACTGCAACAAATGTGAGGCTGGCCATAGTTTCATGACTTGTCATTAGTTAATGTATACTCGCGTTCCAACTGCCCCATCCCCCCCTTCACTCACCTCAACTCTGGACACCTCTCTCTATGTCTGTCTCTCTCTCTCTCTCTCTCACTCGCTGTCTCTCTGCACTATTGTGGTAATCAGTGTGCTTAGAACCTCAATTATATGCACACACAATGCTGGTTTCGGGGCTAGCAATCACTGATCGTTGATTGTTCATTGCTGATAGTTGCTGATGTTGCTCGTTTTGTTGTTGTTGTTGTTGCTGTCCAGTTTAGAGCCGTAATTATGCGATGGCCAGCGAAAGATGAACGCTGTGTGCCGACAATCAATGCTATTTGGTGTGAAATGACAATTTCAAGCATTTTAAGGCAATGAGTTGGGCTTAACCCTTATGCAGACACAAGCAATTCACTCTTGACAGCATTGAAAGTAATGCAAATTTATTATTTTATACTTTTAGTGGGGAGAACTAAACACAGCGAAATGCTACATTGCATTGCAAATTCTGACTCGAAAAAACCTGGTGCCGCACGCAAAGTCGGCTGAAAGGTTTCTAAAAGTAACCATACCACTATAATCACCATTATAATATATAATTACGACCGAACAATGATCAGTAAAGTTCTTTTAAACATACAGTTGGGTAAAGTATGTTCCAATCGGGCACTTTTGTAGCTAGACAATTGCTAAATCATTAGTAGAGATATATGTAAGAATTGCTGTTGATTCCTGAAGCTCTTCAGCTTAATTACACTAATCTGAACGTTGGGTTAATAATAGCCTTCAATTTTTGTCACAGTTCGTCCGCTTACATTTGACACCTCAACGATTTTGTGTGTCAGACCATAAATAAACATGAACAAAGACAAATATAACAACAATAACACTAAAACCATAAGTATAAACATTTAAAGACTCCATGACGAATTCAGCGGAGTTACAAACAATATAAAAAAAAAACGCGACGACGACGACAAAAGCAATTTCAAAACTTGGCACTTTTCACTTTTTTTGCTGCTGCTGCTGCTTCTGCTGTCAGCAATTTGAAATCTTCGCTTGGGGAACTGGAAACTGGTGACAACTTAGAAGCTTGTCAGCTGCTGTCATCGCTGGTGTTGTTTACTAATTGCTGCCACTGTCGATGCTCATCAATATGTAGTACTGCGATGTACCAAATAATATTCTGTGTAAGATTCACCAACGATACTTTATTGATTGTGTTAAGAAACGAACCTAAACGAAGCTTGATGAAGGCATATGCCAAAAGTGATTTTATAGACCATTCTAAATATTTTACTTTAGGCAGAGTGATAAAATACTTGATTAAGGCATAAACCTAATAATCTTTAACATGTAGACGAAACTTAGTAGCTGAATAACGATAACATAAATTCATATTAAATTTCAGATTATTTACAGTAAATTTTGGCTATAATTGACAAAAATTACTTAACTTCTTTTTGTTTTTTAAGACTGGTCGATAAATAGTTTTATCGATAATGTCTACATGCGACTGCACTTGGCCATCAGCTGCAATCACATCTTAAAGCTAACAAGCAAAATAAGTCACCGAACCAGGCAACAGCAACAGCAACAGCAACAACAACAATAACAATAACAAGAAGAGTCACACGTGCGTCATTTCAGCGTTCATTGCTCGTTTTGTTTGCCACTCGAGGCGAAAGCAATTTCCATGGAAAATTGCTGGTCGTCGTCGTCGTCATCATCAACAACCCAATGTTGCCCCGAGTTCTACGTAGAGTGCTTCATCAATTTTTATCGATGAAGACCCATTTGGTTGATAACTCCATTTGTGGCAAATGTTGAGCACGCGCGTTTTGTAGTTGCTGCTGCGTCTGATGCTGCTGCTGCTGCTGATATTGCAGTTATTGCAGTTGTTGTTGCCGTTAGTAAATTTCGCGCGAAAAACGCCAAAGTTGTTGGCCTTTCTCATTGTTTTTGTTGCTGGCAATGTAAAAGGCAAACGCACGTGTTGCTATGCACGCTATGAGGATGTTGCTGCCGTAACAGTTGCTGTTGCTGTTGCTGTTGCAACTGTCACTGACCAGTTGGCCCGGCAAACGGCTGCTTTGACCGTTTAGACCAAACTTGGTAAATTGTTTTGTTGAGCGCGCTCTGAACGCTTTATTTTATTTTATTTTTTGCCCACTGAGGCCTTTCTTTTCTTGTCTGTTGGCTGTCTTTTTTTTCTTTTTTTCCTTGCTGTTGCTGTTTGCTGCTGCTGCTTATGGGCCTTGCGAGTAAGTTTAGCATACTAATGTGTGTGGCATTGTTTATTTGTCTGTTTTTTTAAAAATATTTTATTGTTGTTTTTTCAGCAAATTTTAATTACTACATTTGCTTGGCAGGCTGCAAAGTACGGCAAAGAAATTAGCATTGATTTGGTACAATTTACATATCAAAGCCGGCAACAGGAACAGCAGCAGCTTCCTGCCATATCAGTTGCAAGAGCAGCAGTCGTTTCATCTTTTGTGCAGATGTTTTTCATGGGTCAAGCTCTGGACATGGATGCCAACTCGCTCTCTCTCCTTCTCTCTCTCTCTCTCTCGCTCAATATCTCTGTTTCGCTCTCTTTTGCACTCTTTTGCTCTTCTTCTCTAACCAACAAGCTGCAATTTTCAGGGAGCGTTGCGTACATTGTATGATGGGCAGCAGTTTCTGTTGATGTTGTTGCTGCAGTTGCAGTCGAGTCCATTGGCCTCATGCTGTTTACTTGCACCATTTTTTTTTTACTGCGTGTTGCTGTCGTGCTGCTGCTGCTGCTGCTCTTGGAGTTGCCGCTGTGCAAGCTGCTCATTGCTTGGGCAGTGCTTTTTCACCGGGTATTAAAATGACTTGGAATGTAATTAGTTTGCTTTTTGTACCCTTTTTATCCAAGTTGAACGTCCTGCGTGTGGCCCCAAAACGTTGCCAGCGATGCGGCATATTGCTGTTGTGTGCTGTCGTTGTCTCTTGTCGTCTGCTGTTGTTGTTGTTGTTGTTGTCTGTACGCTGGAGGTGTTATTTTTATGGCTTTATAAAGTGAATCCGTTGCTGTTGTTGCTGTTCAGCTGTTCCTGTCGTTGCTGGCCCGTTACTTTATTGCACGTCAATCACAGCTAATTATCAGTTAACAGAAAAGTAGAAGCCGAAAAATTTCTGATCAGATAATAAGTGCGAAAAAGCTAGTGCAAGGAGAAAATGCAGTGACAGAGTGAGTTGTCATGCCAAATGTTCTCAAAGTGAAAACTAAAGCTAACATTAAATATGCATTTATTATTACTGTTCGGATACCTGCACTGCGACCTACTCGATCTATTGTGCCCCTAAATGTGCATTTAATTAAAATGCATTTTGTACCCCTGTTTGCTCAGCTTTGCTTGTCAAACATTCTCTTCATCTGCTTCTCATTGTTGTTGTCGTTGTTGTTGTTGCTGATTTCCGTTTGTGCCACTTTTCGCACGTAGTTCGTTTCTCCATTTGAGTTTAAAATTATTGTGATTATTTGAGACTTGTTGCTGCTTGTGCATTGTTATTATATTTATGCTGTTGTTTTTGTTGCCGTGCACCTGTCGCACCTGCAGCTCTTAATATGCAGTTTCTTATTATACCCTATATAAACATATATATTAGAGTAGAATAACAGTCGAAAGCAGACTGTTTCAATTATTTTCATGCAAATGGTTAGCTGGGAAAAGCTAAGGAAAAACTCTCGTTTCAAAACTCTTAATGTATTCCTAAATAGGTTCGCCTTTGGCAAAGTAATTGCTGCAGTTTGTTTTGAGTCCTACTTTAACATATATTTTGTATAATTCTATTTCTCATAAGAACTTTTTAAAGCTCAAATATAATTTACTTGTAAAGTAATGATAACACATCTGCGAGAATTAATATTGGAAGACTTAAACTCGGATTATAGAGTATCTTTTACTTGGCTTTCTTGGTCAATAATATACAGATTTTTGTAGCTGCTGCTGTCGTTGCATTGTTAGTCGCTTCGACGATAATTGTGGGGCAGTATTATAATTGTGTCTGGATTTATTTGTACAGCTCTTTGGCATTCAAATGTTAATGAGTCAGTTGCAGCTGCAGTTGCCTAAGACCACTGTGCTGTTCTTGTTGTTGTAATTATTGGTATTCGGCGTGACTTTTATGATTCTTATACGTGCTGTTAATTTTCTTGGTAAATATGCTATCAATTTTATGTTCAAGTTTGTTGCCTAAGTCTTTCGTTTTTTTGGCGTCTTTTGAAAACTGTCTGAAAGTGTGCCCCTGATCAGCATCGCTCAATGCCAATAAGCCAACAACGTCTTGACAACCTCTTCACATCACTTCGTTGTTTTTTTGGGTCATCTTTACTATCTGTGAGCTTTGTTTGTCGCGCCCAAAAAACAAACTGTTGCAGCTACAACAAGCGGGGGCAGCCATTTTCAGAGACTGACATCATGCACCATAAACACGCAATCCAAATCCAAATCCAAAATTGCTTACGATCGTTGCACGTGAGCGTTGAACAATATGAGCTCAGCCTCTATAACATTTATTTCGATTTCGGCATTATGCAGACCCCAAAGAGCTGAAACAAAAGACCCCTTACATGAAGTGCGCAAGCACTCAACTGCTTTTAATGTGTGCCCATTAAAATGTAAAATGTAGGAAAAATTAAATAGATGATTTTGGCCTATCCGGCTAACATCTGACTTGTGCGCCAAAAGCAACAACAAAAAATTATAATAATCCGTTTGTTAATGAGCAGCTGCGTTTGAAGTAAGCCTATACACTCGGCAAAAGATCCTTTCAAATTTTTATAAATTTATTTTCGTCTTATTTATAAATTATTTCTAAAAAAACAGATAATTTTTCTAGTATTCAGGGCGATATTCTCAATTTCAGGTTGAAAATAAGTGTAGTGAATATTTGTTTACTTTTTGATGACATTTAGCTTAAATATGTTGTTTTTTTTTTTGCTAGCTTCAGAATCATATATATAATACATATTATATACATTTAAAGAGACTTAACATATTAAAAAAAAAAAAAACATATCTGCAAATTTGAAATGGAGACTTTTAATTAAGTTTGGTAATTTAAAAAAATATATTTTGTGCATTACACACCTCCATACAATACAATAATTTTGTAAGCTTACAAAACTTTTCAAAGTGTACTTGCCTCCCAGTCTGTTTTTGGTTGTCTGTCTGGCTAACTGGCTGCACATTTCAAACGCTACAATTTGACCTTCAAAACGAGCTATGCGATCAAATATTTGTGTGTTTTGTCTGCTTCAGTTTGCCACAGGTTGGAAGCACGCCCAAAAAGGTAGACCCCGAAAAAAAAGTGGCTGCTGCCATTTCCACAGCCACTGCAGGTTTGAGTTGCTCACGACAGACGTGCAATCCATCAAAGTTGTTGCTGTTGTTGTTGGTGATGTTGATGTTGATGTTATGGCCCAAAGGCAACAGCAGTAGCAATAGCAACAGCAACAGCAACAGCAGCCACAACAACAACAACAACAAGCATAATATATACAAGTAATAATATTTGTGCAAAGTGTTAAGGCAACAAAACAGCAGACAGTAGCGACAGCAACACAGTAGCAACATCGGCAACAACAGCAGCAGTAACACAAAAAGAGGAGCAACAACAACTACTTAAGCAACAGCAACGACAACAACACCAACACCAACAACAACAACAAGAACAACAACTGGACAGGATCAGCAGAGGTAGTAGCTTAGTTGGCGGCTGCCACAGACGACAACGTTTTGTTTTAATTTTCTCTCAACGCCGCCGCCGCCACCGCCGCAAATTTGTTGTTTGTTGTTGTTGTTGCTGTGGCTGTTGCTGTTGTTGTTGCTGGATTTCCTGTTTAGATAGTTTTTCTGATTTGATGCGATACACCTTCATGTTCAAAGCCGTGTTAGAGTTAGCCTGGTCTGCCCAGGCATCCACTTTGATGTACGTACACTTTGAAATGTTGTTGATGAGTACGCCAGATTTTGAAATGATTGCTGCCACAAAGAGGCTGCGACGCTACAACGCTGCGCTTCAGCGCTGCGGCTGTGTGGCACTCTCTAGCTGTGGCCAGATACTTGTGGCTTATATAATAAATTTAAATGCACGCCTGCCTGGACACTTGAATGGACGTCGGGACGTCACCCATTGGGGTGAGCTGCGCCAGCTAAATGTTTGTGGACTAAACCGCCGAGCCACTGCCTGACTTGTTGGTTTGCGTCACAGTGCACAGTGGTTGCAACGATGCAGATTTTCAATATTTGTCTTCACTTTTTTTTAATTTGTAATCAGCATCTTATTCCAAATCTAAGTATTATTATTACCAATTCGATTCCATTAAAAACACATTTAAAAAGATCAAGCAAGAAACGTACACGATATTTCAACAACGACTTCACTTAAAGCTTAACAACAATAATTTGAAATTTCTTCTTCTTCTTCTGAGTAGTTGTATATTAGTTATATTATGAAAATAAAACCGGTGAATAAGGATCTATTTGAATACATTATTCTCACATAAATCAACCACTGTGCGTCCACTGCCTGCTTCGTTTGCTGTTTGATTATTATTATTGTTGTTGTTGTTGTCGATGTTGTTTCGGTTGTTGTTGTTGTTTTTGTTGTTTGTGTTGTTGGCGAATTGCGGTGAATGTGGCCTGTGTTAAGCTGACACTTAGCTAGCCGACTAAGAGATATTCATTAAAATGGCCATGAGCAATTGCATAACTAATGTGTAACAACAACTAAGCAAGGCAATGTCTTCAAAACATGCGATCAGCGAAGGAAGGGGTAATTCTGGGCTAAACCAAATTAGAGAATCAGATTTTACTTAGCTAAGTTGAACAATTAAATCAATTAAGACTTGAGACCTAGTTTTTGGGGCTGGAACATTGCTGTCTGTCGGCCTGTCGGCCTGTCTGCCTGTCTGCCTATCTGCTTGGCTGTCTGCCTGGTGACGCCCCAAAAGGCCAAGTCACGGCCGCCAACGGCAATTATAGAGCATAAAACATCGATAATCACAATAATTAAGCATGACTGGTCAGAATACACGTATGTGCAACACGCACATACACATACACATACACACAAACACACCCAGAAGCGGCAAGGTTGACAACAGAAGCAAGCGATAAAAAAGAAGAAGAAACTGGCAACTGGCAACAGGCAACAGGCAACAGTAGCTAGCGATTATTGAGCTTAGACGGGAATTCTGGTAGCCAGCAACGTCGATGATGATGCATCAAATTGAGGGCTCACGCTTCGGATCTCTGCGGATCTGCCCCATAGCATTAAGAAGCCTCTTGTCGGTAGAAACATAATAATAACTAAATACCGGCCTGCACATAAATTGTTAATTAAAGCCATTTGGTTTTCGAAAACGCAAACGTGGCGGATTCTGTAAAGTGTTTGTCTGATTCAGACACTACACTCGAAAAAAAAACAACAACATATCTACAGATTTGTTTTTAAGTAAATAAATGCAATAATTTCAGAGTATAAATTACAATCTCTGATGTCTCAAGGTTTTGATAGAAACAAATAAAAAGCAGAAAGTATATTTACAAGGTAGAAATATGTGTATAGAGTAGAAGGTAGAGGAAGCAACTCCGATCCCACAAGGTATACATATTCCCGATCAGGATAAACAGTCGAGTCGTTCAAGCCATGTTCGTCTGTTTGTCTGGCCATCAGTTAATACAGAATGCTAAAGGAGCTAATACATATATTGTATACATAAAGACCCAAGTTAAAGATTTTAAATTGAAATAATACTAGAAACTAGTATTCAGTGTAACTTCACTCGACAACAGTAGATTAAGAAATTATTTCTAAAAAGAAATATTCATTATTTGTACATGTTTTCTCTGAGTGCAGCACAATGATTTGTGTATTTAGGAGCCGCGCTTAGAAAGTGCTCACCGTACTCCATTTGAAATTGATAAGCGTGTGAAAGTCAACTAGAACATTTCCAAATGATCATATGACACTAGTTGCATACACAATCCCAATCACAATCATAATCACAATAGACGAAGGCGGTGACGCCTACTAAAAGCTTTGACCATCGTGGGCTATAAATTCAGTTTGGACAGCCTTTCGAAATAGAATTGGGATTAGCATTTTTCAATAACGCTGCGGGCCACGCACTAAACATAATAATAATAAACTCTAAAAATACAACAAAAAAAAAATACCCCGAAAACTATTTCAAATTATTTATGAATTTCTGAATTCAGTGTTGTGTTTATTTTGGGTGCTTTTGTTGCACAGTTTGTGGGCCTATTGTTTGGTTTGCCTTTTAATGTCAAAACTACTGTTAAACATTTTGTATATATTGAAGAAAAAATAAGCCAACTAAATAAAAGGTGTTGCAGAGACGTAGATGAGGAAGAAGAAGTCGAAGACAAGCAGAAACTATTGGCAATTTGCTTTAATTGTGTTGACAACACAAAAAGATAAATAATAAAAGAAAAAAAAAAACCATAACAACCGTTGTGCACAAAAAGAATTGAACAAAGCAAATGGCAAAGAAACTATTTTGTAAACAATGAAAATTTCGGAGAACTTGAAAAAGCTGCCAAGTTTTTTGTTATTTTAGCAAATGGTAGCAACACCAACAAATATGATAAAGGAAAATGGAACTGGGGCCGCCACAGGCAACATAAGATAAATGGGTAATAATAATAAGAATAATAATAATAATAATAATGATTATGTTAGGGTGGCACCAAAAACGAAGGAACTCGAAAAGAAACCATTCTAAGCAATGTTTTTTGAGAAATGACTATGAGAAAGTTTTTGTAGGACGAACAAAGATGAACAAAATCTGTATATAAATTAATGATTCATCAACTTCTCTTAAAATGACGTTGTAATTGAAAATGACCAGCAATAAAATCATGATTGCCACAAAATTTGTTGTATATTTGGCTATAAAAATCTCTATATTTTGTACAGTAACTAAATTATTCTGTGAATCCTAAAATTATCTTCTAATTGTCAACTTTTATTAGTTTTAGACTATTTACCTACAAGGAGCTGCTCTATTAACGATCAAATCGTTTTCTTCGTCACTTTTAACCTCAAATCCATTTTCCAAAGATTTCACTTCACGCCTATTTCAGGCATGATTTGCTTAGAAAAACGCTAACGATTTAAATTAATTTTTCATAACTTTTTTTTTTTGCTACAATTTAATTTCCAAAGATTTTCACTTTTTGATTTACACAACAGCAACAACAATAGCAGCAATAATTTCCCCGCCGCTTTTCATGTTCACAAGGTAAATGTTATTTTTTGCAGTTTTGCTGTTTTGTTTTTCGTCATTTGTCAACTTTTCTTTTAATAACCAACACGTTTGTGCATTTAAGCAAGACCACAAATAATGCTGGGAAGAGGGGGAAAAACACACACAGAACAGCTGGCTGAGAGAAAGACTGATTGAGAAAGAGAGCGAGGGGAAAGAGGTGAGCTAATTGCTTGGAAAGTCACTTTTACTGTCCCAAAGCATTGATTATTATAATCAAAGTGGAAAACATTGATAATATGAATTTGTTATAACTGGAGCGTGAAATATGTTTTACGGCTAATATGTTTTAAGCCATAAAAGCCGTAAAAATCTAAAGGAAAATGTTCATTTGAATATCTCCGCCTAAAATCGATTCAGCCATAACTACAGTCAGCCATCAATTTATTGACCAACGAATCAAGCGACTAAAAATGATCATATTTTTTGCCAATTTTCCCGAGTTTTCGTACGGAAAGCGGAAGACGGAAATTGTTCAATGAAATGGCTGGAAGATTTTTAGCTGAGTATTTAAGTCATCAATTTTCAAATGGGTTTTGCGATTGAGTGACAACAATATTAGCATAGACAATTGGTCTTAAGAGCGATGTTAATTGCTTGGCAAACAGTCATCAATAGTTGAGTGTTTGTAGTTATTAGCAACTGTTTAATGTTCAACTTACCGCTTAAGTGGTTTGGCGTTTTTACCGATACTTGAAGTTGCTGAAAGCATAGTAATAAATCGAATTCATTATTGATGATTTGAATACATATTAGATAACTAAACACAACTCAGACTAAAGTAATTAATAACTGTAGTACAAGGACAGTGACATTTACATTATCATTTCTTTCGTGTATTAATGCAATCCAATTAGCATTCGATCAATTCTTAAGTTGAGAAAATTAACATATTCTGTTATCTTTTAACAATACAAAACTCAAGCATTACCTTAATTTGCATAACAACAAATCAACGACATACATATAAGTTTGCATAGTTTGTTTTATCTAGCTAGAATAAAGCGATTTACATTATAGATGCTAATGACTATCAAACACCTGCCAAACCAACCAAAGACAATAGCAACGCGTCAAAGTCCTTCTACATATTCCAAATCATGTAATCCCAACAAAAATCGACCGAATCGGAAAACCGTTTCAATTTTTGGTTATGCCAAAAAAAAGAAGAAAAAATAAACAGCTTATAACAGCTTAAAGCAGTTTACAGTTAATACATCTGTCCAGATGAACCTGAGGGAGCAAACCTTTGAACCAGACTCTTTCGGTTCTGTGTCAAATGCGCTTAAAATGCAAACCAAATATTTCACAAAATACACAAAAAAAAATCGGTATTAAATTTAAAAGAAAAAAAGAGAAAAAAACAACTCCACACAAACCGGTTACAGCATAATAATATCGGGCCAAGAAACCGCAGAACCGGTTGGATTTAAACTTATATATGCACATATACTTACTATATATATATATATATATATATATATATATATATACATATATTGGCACACTCTGGTTGGTAGTAGCGCCAAGTTACCAGAACCAGAAACCGCAACAGAATCTGTGTTGGAAATAGTATATATGAGTTTAAGGCACATCTGCAAAAGGTTTTGTAACCCGAGGCACAAAAAAAATAAGGTATATATATATATGTATATATTCAAATTATAATAACCTGACACTTGAAAAGTCTAAAATCTGCTGACAGACACAAGAACGACAAACAAATTAATTTCAATTAAACGTTGATTGAAGTTTATTTGAAAATCATAAACGATCAAGATAAAGATCTAAGCAGCTTCCCGTCTGACAGGCGTGAAGTGAGCCAAATTATTTTGGCAGCAATGCAAAAAAGGCCAACTCAAAGTATGACAAGAACAACAACAATAACAACAACAACAGCAGCAACGCTTAACGCTTCGGGCCACAAAGAAAACAAGCTCGCTCAATGCACGACTAGTGTTTATCCTGTACACAATTTCAAATCGACAATATCGATATTCATCGATTCGTGAAAGTTTAGTAACATCATGAAATTAATTACATTTTAAATTGGAGGCCTTTCGCTTTTTGTAGAGTCGCCATGTTACTCACTCGATTGCCAAATGCTTACAGGGTATAAAAGACACGAAAACGGCACCCAAAAAAAATCGCCAAGTTTATTGCCTGTCAGGCGAACTGACGGCTGCCCAATCTCGCAGTTCGTGTCTTTTTTTCTTATAGTTTTTATTTATTTTTTTTTTTAGTGGCATGCTTAAAGCTTATTGAAAAGTCTTCCGCTTTTCGAAAATTACCTCGCACTGAGTGGAGAGAGAGAGAGAGAGAGAGAGAGAGTGGGAGGGGGAGGGGGGTAAGTTCGAAGAGTTTGTGGTAGATAAGCAATCGGCAGGTTTTGGGTTGCTGCTAATCACAAGTTGCCTGCCCGCCAGAATCCATTGATTTATTGGCAAATTTCAAGTTAACACTTTTTCCTAAATTGAGTTATTTATTTCGCTGGCTGCCGGTTGTTGCAAGTTGCCAAGTTGCAAGTTACCAAGCTGCCAAGTTGCCGTTGTTGCACTTTTTCTTTCTTTTTTTTTTCTTTGCTATAATTTTCAGCACATGAGGTCGCCACGTAGTTGGCATTGCCAGGAGCAGCTCTGCAGAGGAATACTCCAGAGGAGCGAGCAAGTTGGCGGACTTTTGCTATTAGGCGGCGCTGCATTTAGATTTATATTCATAGATTTTGGCAGTTGTGTTAATGAAGTTGCAACTGATTTATGTGCACATATCGCCCCAAAAGCAAAATGCAAAAATCTCCGGCGTAATTCTGGTTTAATTTGATTTGAGTTGTGTAACAACATCGATTTTCTAAGCTTTTTCCTAGTCATTATTAAAAATCTATGCGAAAATAAAATTAAAGCGGTATTTGTAAGATTCGAAAGTAAATAATTATGCTCCAGCTATATTTAAATTAGGCAGCAACTTAGATAAATTCTCAGCCGTTTTACAGCCACAAAATTTGTGAAAGAATCAAATCGATTTGCAAACCTTTTCCTCGTCAAGATTATATAAAAAAAAAGAATGTAAATAACTGTAAGATTCGAAAGTAAGTTATTAATCGGTTACAGCGCAGAACTAGTATCAAAGTACATTCCAGTTATATATTGACACGCACGATTTTCAAATTAAGTACACTTGGACTATTCCACAATAAATGAGTATTTCAGCTGCAATTTTCAGTCAGATATACGAGTATTCTCTTAAATACAGCCATTGCTTTGCTGTAGGCTAATCTCGTGTTCTCCCTGTGGGCAGCAGTCTCTCGGTGCCATCTCTATATGTAAATTAAACTAATAACAGTAACAAAATTATTCGGAGCCCGTAGCGAAGCTCATTCAAAAATCATCAGCAAATGAATGTCAAAATAATAACAAATTAACTGTGGCTCACACGCACATACACACATCCAGACTATAAAGTTATAACAGTTTACAAACGGTAAAAAGGTGGCCAACAGCAACAAAAAATAACAACAAAAAATAACATTAGCCAGCTTAGCGTTGCTTTGATGACGTTGACAACTTTAAGGGCGTCAGCTTCTCCGACAGACTGTCAGCAACAACATTCGTTTGCACTTGCTGCTCTTAATGTTAACTGTCAATTGGTTAATGTTATTGAGCACGTTGATGGCCCCAGAGAAAAAGGTCAAGAAACTGCATTGGGGCAGGCCAAAAGAGCGCTTGCAGCTATTTTCAGAGAATTTTCCAATTTTCAATATAATTATTCATTCGTTGTGGCACGTGTCAAGAGCATGATAAATGATTGGGATACATTCGTTTAGAATGTAAGTAAGCGATGCCATTTGTTTTGAGTAATACAACTCATTAAAAGTGTTAACACGAGCTCGTTTATATTGTTAGAATGCTTTGAGCCAGAACCTATTTCGAGTCTAATCATTAATAGATTTTTTTTGGGCTATCTATGTTGTCAATCAAAATGGCATATTTTTAAAACCATTTGTTAAAGGCTAAAAGACTGCGGAGATCTTTCAAATCTATAATTAGCAGTGAGGGCATTTTAAAACACTGAAATATATATTAATATTATCTATTTTCTTTTAACTTCAAATATGTATGGAAGAATTTAACAAAATTCGTTTTGTAGCAATTTCCAAGCTGGTGTCTATATGTGTTTTATTGCTGACTTTCAGTTACAAACCCGGAACCTCGAATCTGCCTCAGTGAGTGTTTGAAGCAATCTAAACATTTGTGTAGCTTCAAGCGTTTTAAGAGCTTCCGCTGCAATTACAAATTAAACATCCTTGTTGAAAAACTAACCAATATGAGCGTCAGATATTAATGTCAATAGACGTTTAGCTCAACCGGGTCTTAAATTCCATTTCCACTATTGAGCTGACTTCGTCGACATTTTTAATTCAACGGAAGTACATTCACGACTCACGTTTTCGATTCATAATCAAAGGCCCGGCAAAAGACGACGATGACGGTGACGATAACGTCGACGGCTATGCCCCCAACTTTGTTCAACTTGCCACCCGGCTGTAGTATGCGTCCATAGAATGTTTATGCTTGAGTCATCGTTCTGTTTGCTTTACTCAGTTGTTTACTCTTTGTGGCTTCCGTTTGCCGCTGCTCAAAAGCTTACTTACGCACTTTGCCACAAATCGAAGAGTAGTCGAATCTTTTAACGACTGCACAGAAAACCTGACAAACACATCAAAATTGAAAAGAAAAAAATAGATAAGCTTCTCCATTTATGATTGCGGCAAGTGCAAGTTGCAATTACCAAACGCTTCCGCTGCTTACCACTGGCCCCCGAAAAGGCATTGAGCAATTATTGCTGCTGTGGATGTATGAAAAGCAAAAGCGTCGACAGTTTGAGAGTCCAAATAGAGCAACAACAACAACAACAGCAACAGCAACAAAGTGGTTACATTGCGCCCACTAATAACCATGGCCCGGTCTCTTGCGCAAATGGAAAAAGACCGGTCAATAACAGCAACAACAACAGCAACAGCAACAACAACAGCAACAGTAACAACACCAACAAACAGATACTAAAAAATTGTCAACATTGGCGCACTTGCCGCATGGCTGCAACTACCAACTTTAACTGTGATGCACAAGTGGATGTGGTAAAAAAAAAGAGGGTCTTCGGCCTGTGACTCCAACTGCTGGTGTGGGGCAGCGGGAGGCAGGACTGCGGGGACTTCCAGCTGCGTAGACAGCGCGCAGACATTGCTAGCAGTTTCAGTTTTCAGTTGGCCAAAATGGCCAAGTTAACATTTAGTATGGCACAAAAAGGTCGCTTCTCATATACACTATCAATGGGAAGAAAATAATACTGATTCATTCTCGTTGTCGAAAATCGACATACCTGTACAGATTATACCTAGTTTATCTAGGAGTCTTCTTAGTCTATAAGGTCCTGTCAAGAGAGCGGTGAGAATTATAAGTCTGTTCTTTCCCATTCAAAATACTTCTAATCAAACGATTATTAAATTAGTGACTTAAATTGATTTAAGCTATACTCGTACATACCAATAGGACATTAATATAATTGCATAACTTGTAATTTAAAATCTTTAACAAAGAGGGAGACGAGAAATTAAAAAATCTATAGTAAAAAAACCTTTTAACTTTTCCCAAATACAAATATTAAAAATTTAAGTAAACACTTTTATTTATTAATAATTGCACACCACAGATTTGAAGAGCTCAAGCTTTGTAGTATTAGTAACAAGCTGAAAGACGAAGTTGAAGTATCCCCAACGTGACTATTAAAAATCGTTGCTGGGTTTGCAGTTTTTGGTCGCGTCATTTTTTATTATTTTTCTCTTTTTTTTTGCCATACGCCGCGTGAAAAACGAAATGAAAAGTTGTCGATGTCGCTGCTGCTGCAGTTGTTGCTGTTGCTGTTGATGTTGTTGTCGATGTTGCAGTTGCCGGCGCGACGCACCGCTTGAAGGCTGCAGCAAAAAACATTTGAAAATGGAAAGTCGTCGCTGCTGCTGCTGTTTTTTTTTTATTTTTTTTTTATTTTTATTTATTTTTTTCTTCTTTTGCAGTTTTGTTGATTTCGTTGATTTTTCGGCTGGGCAGCAACCGGTTGCATTACCAACAACATTAGCACACATGCAATAAGCTGCGGTTGTTGTAGTTATTTCTATTGGCATTGCATATTTGTATTATTTTTATTAGTTGTAGATTTATTATTTGTGTATATTGGCGCTTCGACTGCTAATTGGCTATGTGCAACAATCACAGAAGGGGGAAAAAAATTATATATAGAGATAAAGATGCAGAAATATGAAAACAATGTTGTAACTGTCTGTTAGAAATTTTGATTGCAAATCTTTGAGATGCCAAACTGCAGACTGTATCGGCGTATCTCTGTCGGTCTTACGAAAGCGAAAGTATGAAATTTGAAATTGAAATTTGGAGTTCGCGCAAAGCGAAACTGCCAGCTAAAAAAAATAGCTGTCGACCAAGTGCAGCTTTAGTGGCCCATAAAGAGTTGTCATTAAAAATGCCGAGAGCCGAAAGTAGAAATTTTGCACTATGTTCGCGAATTATGTAAACTCATATGGAAAAAGTTCAACCAACTTCAACTTGGCGCTGTGCTATTTAAATTCAAAATATATTCAATAGAGAAGCTAGATATCTTCTTTTATTTTTGCCACAATAGATTTAGTTACAGTTTCATTTGTGGCTTGCATAATTTTCAAATATTTTTTCTTGTCGTGTAGCAAAATGTTGAATTGTTGTTTGGCGAGTGTACATTAATAAAACATAAATTTAAATTAGTTGCTGACCGTGATAGGCTGGTTGTTGAAATGTTTGTTTTAAAAAAAAAACCACCCAAAAAAAGATAAGGAAGCATTTTGTGTTAATACCACTCATTGTTTCATGTAAACTTATTCTATTGTAGTTTAGGTTATGGCGATGGCCAGCCAGGAAGGGGAGCTGTCTGTAAATGAAGGGAAACCCCAGGAATTTGAAGTCTTCTCCTCCTTTACAATGATTAAAAATATCTTCAACTGTAGTTGTAAGTTAAGTTTTCTGACTATTCCGGCTTGCTCAAATCGAAATAGTTTCTTAGGCGAATAATAATTAAAGCAATTGGGATCCGCTAAAGATCACTTTAGTTCATATAGGGTAAACAAGCAGTTGAAACTTCCCACGACTTCTAATGGATTTCGACTACAACTCTCATTCGCACTTTCATTGATAGATGCCGCAAAAAAAGAAAATTTCACCTGCGCATCTTTGCCAAATAAATATGCACCTACATCGTGCGAGTTAAGTATAAATACTTAGGAATGCCCACACACACAGGAACACACACACTCAGTTCGAGTGGTCGCACAGCAGCACGCACAACAAGTTTGTAGGTTATCCACTTAACGACTTCATATTAAGATTGATTTAATTCATGAGTATTACGCGTATTTCTCTTTCGATTGCGATTGAGATGGCTGTTAAATGTTTATAACTTTCACTGTCTGGCAGCAACGCGTCTCCTTCTCTCGATCAATAGAAAAGTCATTAATTAATACATTAAATGCACATAATTAACTCTGTCGATTTAGCTGTTATGTGGCGGCATCTTTTTCGATGCGATTCATGGTGTGAATATCTTTTACAGCGGCATTTCTTTTAATGGTGCTTTAATTTTTTTCTGCTTCTATTGTTTTTTCTGTTTTTTTTTTTTCGTTTTGTTTTTGCGCTAATTTTTCGCACTTGGCAATGACGCCGTTTGTTTTGTTTACGGTTAACAGTTTTTTGGTATGGGAAATGGAAAATCCAACTGCAGCTAACACAAAATAAGCACACAATCGCACTGCGTTATGTGAATTTAACCTTCAGTTTTCCGGGTAATAGGTAAAAACACTCGTTCCGTTTTTCTTGCAGTAAAATGAAATATATATGCAGATGCGGAAGACTTCATTATTAGATATTTATGTATGCGTTAACTGGCATTCATGGTATTATTTTGAAATTACTTTGCCAAACTACAGGAAAAGCCTTGATCACAAATTCATTGCTTTTGAAAAACGCTACAATTGCTTTTACCCAACCCGTCAAGCCAATTTTAAGGCTATGATAAACCAACCAATCAAACTGAAGTGCACTATTAATCCAAATGATAAAGGTAATAATGTTATATAGCTAAATTTGATGTATTATATCGTGAACTGGTCACGCATTCAGCGATCGGCAAGTAAATGGGGCGATAGCAATGTGGCTTCAATTCACTTTGAGGCATTCACGCAATTTCCTGTCATGTTTTGCGATCCTCGGAAATTGTCATATCATCATGTATGTATATATAACTACCGTTTTTGGTATGCGGCTACCATTTAAAACGTAAAGAGCACAACAATTTCTTGCTAATTACGCCACTCGGTATCATTAACACATTTCCTTGTCATCATTCTGCTGACCCAATTTTCGTGGCTAAAACAACAGCAGCTACTAACTGAGCAAAGCGAAGCTCTTTTTTGTGTAAGTTTAAACAATTTTTTCTTTCTTTTTTTTGCAGAAAATATTTTTCAACTTTTAAACGTGCTGACAGTTCAAATTGCCGGTGTGGAGAAAGAAGGAACGGAAAAATACCAATGGTCAGCATTGCAATTAAATGTGCGACTAATTTCTGGAACAACTGAAAAGCTGCTCACAGGTGAGCCAATTTTATGCAGGAAACTGACATTGGCAATATTTGAAATATTGGTTAATATACCTAGGCGCACAGCTCATATAAGAAAAATATTTCAATTTGGGTTTCCCTTATCCTTGCAATATATATTTGACCATTTTACGTTTATATAGTATAAATATAAAATATAAATATAAAAATAAAATATAAATTTCTATTTTTAAGGTGACACATATAAATATTCCAAGCAAAACAGCTTTAAATGCTGAACTTGACATCGTCCGTTGTCAAACCTGGCAAAAAGATAATCTGGCTGGTAAAATGATATTTTTCTCTGGTCACTCAAAAGTGAAGGCCACATGCAAAAGCAAATGTATGTTTACAGCTGGTCGGTCGGTCGGTCAAGTTGGGTTTGCGACACGTGAACTTGTCCAGTTTTGTAATGAATTTCACACGGTTTGAGTTTTTGGTTTTTGTGGTAACATTAACGTGATCATTAGTTGCTAACTAAGATAGACAAGTGGGTAAGGTTTGGATGGGTGCATGGGGCATAAATAACCATTATCATTATCATCATTACCATTAACTTGAGCAGGCGGCAATTAAAACAACAACAAGAGCGAAAGTAAAACGTTTAACAACATTCAGTAACCAAAAACAAAAAAAAACGAAGAAAAAAATTCAAAACCGCAGACGATGAGAAGCAATAACAATTGCAAGAAATACGAAAACAAATAAATGTAACACATCAAACGAGCATCTTTGTTGGGCTTTCGTCTGGAACCGACATTAAGTGAATTAAAAGCCTTACATTAAATTGAGTGAAAATTGATACTGCTTATTAGCCAGCGAATGCTGCACATTCAAAGATCTCATGTGAAAACCGAATTAAAAGCCAATTTTCATTGCTTGTGCCGTTTTTTTTTTGTTTTTTTTGTTTTTTGTTTTAATGATACTCTTATTCCTCCAACTCAGCTGCCTCCCTCCACTGCAATGCCATAGCCAATTAATCTTTGGCCATAAAAAATCATCCAGTGTCATGACTTTAATTACTTTATTACAAGCCTCCGATCAAAAAAGTGGTCTGCATTCTTCTTGTGCTTTCTTGGCCCGCACACTGCCAAAAGTATATGGGCCAAAAGATTCGGGCTTGGCATGTGGTCAGTCGAGCACACTGTGGGCTGGCATCTGAGGCGGCCTTAGCGGTACTTTTACTTAAGAGGCACCTAAAAAACAAAAAAAAAAAACAAAAAAAACACAAAAAATAACAAAATGAACCAAAGACAAATCGCTTACGCCCCCAGGCGGGGCAGCAGCAACATGAGCAACATAACAATTTAATGTAACAATTTATGCTACATACCTGCATCCATATATATATATGTGTATATATACACTATACATATATGTATTTATTCGTATAGCTGTGCAAAATAAATTAATTTGTCGGTAGCTACGCACAGTGGAACTGTGACTCGATTCCTATGACAATATACTACATAAAATTTAAGGTGGAATACTAGAGAAGATTTCATATAGAATACCACAGCAGATTTAATTATACTCTTATATTTTTTTCTTTTTTTTGCTTTTCCGTTAAGGAACATTTGGCAAAACTTAAAGGTTCACAGTGCTGTGAACATGTCTGACAATATAAATTTGATGATGACCAGACAACAAATTGGACAAAGGCAACTTTGTGGATACAAGCTGTGGTCACACATTCCACAAAGGGGCATGCCACCGGCTTAAACTCAGGCAAAACTAACTTCCCCCAACGCCACCCCCTCCCCAAAAAAAGAAACAAAAAAAAAAGAAAAGCAAAACAAATAATGAATGCGTTGCTCTGTTGAGGATGGCGGTTGGGCCAACTGACAGGCAGCCAATCCAAGCTCTACTCACAAGTCAATGAAATGTGCGCCAGTATATTAAAAATTAATTAAAAAACATAATAAACGCAACAAGCAACAGCAAGTCGAGTGAGTTGACTGAGTACTCGGCATAGTACATAGAAAGCAGAAAGTAAATAGAGAAATGCTGATTATTATTGTGACCACAATATGACTCAGACTCAGACTCAGACACTAAAGACTCGTAGCGGGACGAGCTACGTGAGTTGCAAGCCCAAGTGAAGTTGAAGTCGAAGCGAATACTTTTGAATGCTAGAACGAATCTCATACACTCAGAGAAAATCTTTGATGAAAGTGCTGTAATTTGTATATTGTCCTCCACTATTTATATATAGAAATATAAAAACCACTTGGGATATAGAAATATTTCTATCTTTTTTCTAAATCTTACATATGTCTTCAAATTGAATTTATTATGTATTTTTTTCAGTGCACAGAACTGTTGGCTAACAGCGGATGGTAGCAAATTGATTGCCAGCGAGAGTAGAGCATAGAGAATTGACCCACTGGCTGAGCGCAAATGTATCTAACAGATACAAGATACAAAGCGTTAGAATTGTTATAACTGCGCCTCACTAACTGTGGCAAGACCTCAATATCAATACAGAACTTGGCTTTGGCACGCTTTGGCTACCATTTCAACACCTCGCCGCCGAGTGATTCGATTCGGTGCCAGACTCAGCGGTGCCTGTAGGCGCATACTTGCTTCAAATAATACCATAAAATTGCTTGAAGTTTTTTTTTTGGTTTTGTTTGGTTGTTGGTGTTGTTTTTTTTTTGTGTTGCCCAATTTGCATAATTAGCGTACATTTCGTCGGCCATTAAACATATTTAACAGAGCTTCTTTAATCACATTTTAAGTGAGAGTTAAAATTATTATTGGCTACCTCAAATCTTTTCTTAGCTCCATGGCGAAAGTCTCGAATCGAACATGTTACCCCCTTTACATTATTTAGGTTTGCTTGTGCACATTTTCGTTGCTCTGGGCAATGTCCATCAATGGAACGAGATTCTTGTATCGAGATTTTCTCTCCACAAAGCAACAGAGGTGTTTGCCAGCCACAGTTGCTATTTGCACTGTTCTGCTTGAGTATAGGTAAACATGACAGGTTCCGGGGACAAAAGCGAGCTGCCCCAGGAATGTATTGGTTTGGTTGGGGGGAATATGGGATTGCCCTTTATTGAGAGCAGCTTCAGCCAAAATGGACACTGGCTCGAGGTGAGTAAACTTTAGAATGCATTTGTAAAGCTATCTATTGAATAGAAATTCTTTGCGATTGCAATTAAAAAGAAAGGCAGGAACTGACTAAGTGAAAATAGACGTAGAAAAATATTTATTATGGTTTCTGACAACAACAGGAAACGGATGTTAAAGGATGACTTAAATTGCATACCATAAATAAAAATAATACTTTCAATAGCAAATACTTTAGATAGATATAAGATATAAGATAGATATAAGTTTGTCATTTAAGTTAAGTGTTTGCTACGAGCGGAATAAACACAAAAACCACTCTACAAAAGTTGTTTTTGTTTTATGGATAAAATATTAAGTAATCATGTAAATTTTCTTTAATCGCGTTGTATACGTTTTTTTTTGCAGCTGAAATCAAGATGCTTCTTCAATCAGTGACTAGTGGAACAACAAGTTCAAGTGGATATTTGCTGGGCTTGTTGAAGTCGCCAGCTTCAGCCTCAACTGTCTGAGCTGTCTGAGCATCTTTGGAATGCTGGGCCTCTGCTTGGGCCTGGGAAATGGCAAATGAAGGCACAAACAAACGCAAACCGTAACAGAAGCAACCTATTGAAAATGAAAATGCAGTCCTACAAACAGCAGACAAGAGTTGTCTGCCTGACAACAGCAATTTACCACAACTCAACAGATCGTGCAGCG
The DNA here is from genome assembly GCA_035041595.1 of Drosophila basisetae. Lineage (NCBI taxonomy): Eukaryota > Metazoa > Arthropoda > Insecta > Diptera > Drosophilidae > Drosophila > Drosophila basisetae. Next base: position 8,560,297 of record JAWNLB010000144.1, read on the forward strand.
CTGTTTGTTACAGGTGGCCTCAAGCGAACCTTATCAACGTGAGGCACAACATCATAATAATCCACAACAACAGCCGCATAACAATGATACAATACAAATCACCCATAAGAGCCACCGATGCAAATATTTACATGCGGTCAGCGATAAGCCGAGATAAGAGCCGCAAAGCTGTAAGTCACACATAGATACGCGATACGAGCTAAAATGCATATGTGTTTAAATGTTATTTTCTTCTTTCTTTTTTTGGGCCTATGTACACAAAGAGATCTGTTTTTCTTTTACCCGGAAGCATTACAAATGGGTGTTGCAAGCGAGCTACTTTTACTTAAAAACTGGCTTGCATAATGCATATTTCAGTGCAAGAGAGACACAAGAGATACACACTCATTTACAGCTGCAGCTACAACTACAACTACAGATACATATGTAGATATATTTCATAGATACACGCCCCAAATAAAGCGAGAAGAGTCTCGCTAAACGCGCTCCACACGATCCCAGCGCTAATTCAAACAAATTGCAGCATAAATGCATTATAAAAGGCAGAGGAGCAAACAACCGACAAACATTGTCAATGCGACAAACTGACACTGTGACAGTATATTAAAAGGCACTGGCTGGCATATTATGGAGATGGCCATGGATATGATATAGCGCATCGAGAATGCCGCATAGAAATAGAATGCATATGATAAATTACACAGAAAGCTAGTCTCCCCAACAAATTCAGCGGCTGCTGCGAAATGTGGGCACAGTGCACAGTGGCTTGAAAGTGTTATTCAAATTAAATATGCAATTCTAGGAAAAAGATTGCCTGAATGAATTTTGCATATGCAAATTAAATTAAATCATTCTAAATGAATACAGAATTTCAACTTTTCCAATAATATTAACTTAACTAATATTAAGAGAATGATTTAGGCTAACCTTGGAACAGTAACCATGTAACGACATTTGAAAATGATTTAAACTAATTCAAATTGTGACTATATATTATTAATATAATATATATGAATTTTTTAAAAAATTGATTATTCATTAGTCACTAGTGCCTTGCCTAAAGCTAAACACTCGAAAAAATATAAATGAAATATATATATTAATAATTAAAGTCAATTACCTAATTTATAATGATAGTTGCAGAAGATAAAGACTAACTGAAACACAATATATATTTATATCGTGTTTGCATTATATAAGAATATTGTTAAACAAACATTTTTGATGAAGTTTTTGAAAATTGTAAACATTTCTTTCTTTCTCATCAAGCAAAACTAACATATTCAACGAGAATATTTTGTAGAATAAACCAAAAAGTTGAAATAAGTAGGATTATATTTTTCAAAGCACATTTCCTGCATACAAAACGTTAATTATTAATGCTTGTACACAAAGAGTAGCTCTAAAATCACCGAATCAAACTCAAATCATTTTGCGATACGCTTTAATGCACATACATTAAGCTCGGAGAGTTCATTTGCTGCTCCAGTTTGGATGGAAAACTAGTAAAACAGTGAGTTGCATTTTCTATGTACATTTTCATGGCTTAATGATGTTGATGCTGATGTTGATGCTGATGCTGATGTTGTTGTTGTTGCTGTTCATGTTGATGTTGTTGGTGATGATCAGCACCCACTGTGCAGCAAGTGTTTTGTTGTTACTGCTGCTTGGGGGCATGTGCTGCTTGGAGGCAGATAGCTGATGGGAGTGCAGCTAATTTGATTAATGATAAGCCGAGCTTAACTGACGACGATTGTGATTCATTATGTGCGCACATCCAGCACACTTAGCGCAAAAGATATAGATACACAGATACACTCTCGCACTCACAAAGTAGCCAGTGGTGAATTGCATTTAATAGATTGTTGCCATAGAAGAATGAACATTATTTTATTAGCTTGACAACACTTGTTGTTGTTGTTGTTGTTGTTAGCAATTGGAACAGTAAATTCTTTATGCGATTTGAACTGCGTTTTTTCATTTTTTTTTTCTTTTTGCAATTGAATTTCATGCTGCGAAAAATGCTTTCGTTATCTATGAGATACAACTTAGTTTTGCGGCAACAAGTGCGCCTGATTACATGCAATGAGCCATTTCCTTTGTACGTTGAACTGGCCACGCAATAATTGCATAGAGGAATCCGTTGTTTTAGCTAGCTGATAGATAGATTTGTAGTTTGCCACTTGAACGTAGCAATCATTTGGGTCAGAACAGAGCGGACTACTGATCATCGAAAGAAAGGCGGTCTACAGACATTAAATATCGAGTGCTATCTATCAGAGATATGCGTCAAAAGTTCGACAACACATTATGTATTCAAAAAATGTTTCTCGAATTAAATAATAGTTTTCTGAGCAGCTTGTCTAAGTGCTCATTTCGAGAAAATTGGCCTGTAAGACGACGATTTGTTCTGTCTTTTAATATAATAAAAACTGTTCAAAAAACTCATAAGACAAAAGTCGCCAAAAGCAGCAATAATAAATATAATAAAATATATTTTACTATAAATATTTTTGTTTTATCATGATACTGTTTGATACATTAAAAAGCGTAATCAGTATTAATGTTATTATTTATTTCTTGAATTATATAATGTTGAAATCGTTATTTTTTAATTGCTTTCGATGTTGCTGCTGCATTTGTTAGTTGTTTGCTTTACTTTGCTTTGTTGATAGTTGATTAATATTAATGATTTTTTTCGTACGTTTTTTTAGTGTTTTTTTGTTTCACATTACTTGCGCTGCTTCTGCTGCTCCAGTTTGGCCTTCGCTTCTTCCTTCAAGATCTTATCGCGTTCCTTTTGCTTCTCGTCGAGACGCTTCAGCTCCTCCTTCTCCCAGGTCTCGAACTCCTCGCGCTCCTGTACCAACTGTACCATCTCGGACATTTCGTCATCGCTGATACCCTGATCGATGTCCTTCTGCATGAGCTCAACCTCACGGGCCATGGCCTCCTTGGCCTTGCGGCGTCGCACCATAAGCTCCTTGGCCTCGACCAGATTCTGATGATGCTCCTCACGTTTACGTTTCTCCTCCTCGCGACGCTCCTCCTCCTTGGCGAACTCCTCCATCTCGTCGTCAGTGTAGGGATACTCTGGCACAGTGGCAAAAAGCGACATTTTACCCGAACATAGAACAAGCGCAATGCTGCCAATCAGTCCCAAAATTCCGGATAATAAAACCATATTATATTTGGAGTTTTTGGCATTCCATGCCTTGAAGAAATCGCCCTCTGGCTGGGGCAAGTCACTGAAGACGGCATGGGTGCCACCACTTGGAAAAAAGCCCGGTTTTGGCTTAGGCGGCTCCTCTTTGCCACATTTGGGCGCCGTCTTCTTCGGTGCCATTCCGGCCAATCCTCTGGTTAAGTGCACAAAACAGTTCCAACGATTGGTACGCACTGATTGTTTAGCTGTTGTTGTTTAGATTGCTTAACATTCTTTTTGGAGGCATACTTACAATAATCACGAGGTAGCAGCCATGTGGCAGCCATCAAAAACCTGGACATATTTTGTAAGTTTTCCCTTCGGTTTTGCTTCGTAATAAATATGTGACTGGTGTGAAATAGAAATTGTTTTTTCGATTTGACATCAATTTTCACAAAGATTGCTTTGTTTTATTGACTTTTTTGTGTTTGACTCAGCTACGTGAACACTTTAAAATCGATTTCGGATTTAAATAAAAGTGCAACATAAGTTTCTGTAATATCTTTAAGCACAAGTCGAACACGCCCAGTAGGTAAACCTATTTCTTGTAAAATTGAACGCATTTTCATGATAACAAAGAAACATAAGTGCCAGAGACAACAACAACAACAACTTGGAAATCTCAGACAATAATTTACACATGTACACAACTATGTACATAAGTATGTATTTGTGTAGGTAGGTGCATCAACCAAAAAAAAAAAAAATAAAAAATGAAAAAAGCTAAAAGCTAAAAGCTTATCTCTGCAAGAGCAGCAGCAGCTTGGGCCCAAAAAAAAAAACAACATTAGCATTTTTGGAGCGCATCAAAAATTTCATGGGAATTTATGATGCCTAAATAACAAATCTACAAAGGTGTCACGTGCGCCACAACAACAACAACAGCAGGAGCAACAACAACAACACCAAACAAACAAGAGACTTGTCAAAATTGTTGAATAAGTTGAGACGAATGCATAATCATAATAAAGACTGGACAAGCCAAGACCAAAAGTAGTTCGCTTACAGTGAAAGAAAGACACAGAGACAGATAGAGAGAGAGAGAGAGAGAGAGAGGGAGGGTGTGTGAGAGAGAGAGAGTGAGAGGGAGACAGATAAAGAAGCTAAAGAGAAGCTAATCACGGCACGTCACGTCGAGAATGCGGTCAACAAACTTGTTCCCCGTTGCATTTGTAAACGTTCCACAGCCGTAGTAGGTGTATTTCTCTCTCTCTCTCTCTCTCTCTCTCTCCTCTCTCTCTCTCTCTCTCTCTCTCTCTGTGTGTGTGTAGGTGTTTGTTGTGGGTGGATGAAAATAAGTTGCAATATAGTCGTATAACTGTTAAACGCATTATGCTTTATGACATCTATAATGTATTTTGAATATCAGCCTTTATGCATCTTTCGATCTTCATTCATTTCCGAGTTTTGCTTGCGTTTGCGTTGACGGAGGCAGACGCAGGAAATCAAAGCTAAGCAGCCATATAAAAAGGCAGTCACATAGCATCGGAGTGCAAGCATTCCATACAACCGATCCGCCTCCGAGCGATACTCTTCCAAACTGCCATAGTGCTCGGCCAGCGGCAGCGAGTGAATGAATGTTAGTGAATTCGTTGTATATGCGATGCCCATCAGCAGCATCTGAATTGTGGCCCAGATGCTAATCACCAAACAGAACAATGAACACTTTTTGCCACAAATGCAAGCCATACTGCAAAACGTACTTGTAGTGTTCATGTATGTAATATATGCAGTTGAATAGTTATAAATAAATATGTATACTATATATATATATATTGACAGCTTTAGCTGACGCTTAAAGCAAAACCACACACAGATCTCTCTCTCTCTCTCAGAAATCAGAGTGCGATTCGAGGGAGACAGGTGCAAAAGCGGACATGAAATGAAAAGTTTGTTTCCGAGTCGGGCGCAACTTTTGTCTAACCTTGATCGAATTTAATGACATTAGATCTCGGCGTACAAGATTGTGAAGTTCATGTGTCACACACACATACATACGTACATACATACGTATATATGTATGCATCTATGTATGTGAACATACATTAACTTTTTGTTACCACTCGCTTTCCGTTGCGGTTGCGCTTGTGGTGTGTTTTGGGTTGTTCAACCCAAACACGCACAAAGCTTTTCAATTGGTCTCCAATTGCGGATTGACAGCTAACCGAGTTGAGTTTTTGCTCTTCAAAAAGAAGCTTACAAAATGTAAATGATTAATTTATACGACATATTTCTTATTTGTGAGCAGAGCATCTTGAGTGAATTGAATAATTAAAGAAATATAAATTCCAGATAAAAATAGTTTTTTTTTGTGCCCAAAACTGATTTCAGATAAAACGAATAAAGTTGGCAAAAGCTTAAGCAAAACGTGTCATAATGGATGATAAAAAATAACGTGTTAACAGAACAGAAATTATGACCATTTCCAAGCTGAATCATTTGAGTGATGGATCAACAATACAATCAATAGCTAAAAAAACAAACACACATAAAATGTTGAACAAACTTGTGCAAAATTTGAATACAACAACAGGTTCAACATTCCACAAGTTCAGAGCAAGATGTCTGCATAATTCTCAAATAAACGCTCCTTGTTAATTCCAGTTTTAAGCTGTTCTACAAATTTTACATTTTATGCACATTTTGTTGGGTCAATAATTGAATAACAAATATTATTTATTTTTTAGCTTTTAGCTTATCACTTTATATTAATCTCCCTATATGATCATAGTTAGATGAGTACAATTAACTCAACTCACCGTTTTCCAAGCGTTTCCAAAGCCAAAAAAATGGCAATAAATTATTGTTTGCAAAGTAAATTTTGAAAAATATGTTGCAAACATTAAATTATTATTACAAAATCCAATAGTCGATGTTGCCAGTTGCCAATTCGATATTTTTGTTGCTTTTTGTTTGCACCACGGTCTTATGTGTGGTCATTAGTTAGTTTTATGACTCACAATGGCTTAATAATGTTTATATTTTCCTTTATCATGCAATTTTTAATATCTTCAATTAGAAATAGTCATTAATTGCTCAAATTGAACACTTGGTCTGCAATTTTAATCAGATCAGATCATTAATTAAAGAGACGAACTGCAGAAAAAAAGAACTTAAGAATATTTCCATTACAGTGTATAATTCAAAAATTGAGAATAGACATTTAATTGAAAGCCATATCGTAATACCCAAATGGAGGTCAAATCTGAAATTAGAAACTTCCAAAAAATAAACCAAAAAAAAAAGAAATACACCTTGACATTAGGGTGTTTCGTTTTGAACTTTGTTACTTGTTTCAACTCTTTTTTTTATTACATAAGACACAATCAGAAATCAATCAAAGCTTAGAGACCCAATTTTATGGGAGTTGGAGGACAACAATGACAGATATTTGATTGCATAATTCACAACTGAATAACTATTGTTGTCATATTCAATATACATAGTTTTATTGTAATTTTCGCTAAATTCAATACTATTTTTCATATATTTCATATTTATTTTCACATCTATTGTTTATATATACATTTTTTAATAAAATTTTATCGGTGTTCCTTGTGAGCTTTTTGTTTTTCCCTTTTATTATTTTCTGTTCACATTTGTCGACATGTGCTCGGATTGCAACGTCCGATTTATAGTATTGGCTCAGTTATCAGACGGGCTTTTATCAAAACATTGCAAAACTCAAATGCAAAGCGCAGCAAATTTATTATTATATTTATTATTTATTTTCATTGGAAGCGAACTTGCCCAACTATAGAGCAGAAAGTTATATTTATTGACAACATGTATGTGTGCATTCTGATAAGATGGCATTGCCAATAACAAACACTTTTCTTGTTTCTGCTGTTGTTGTTGTCATTTGTTTGTCGCTGCTTCTCTTTTATTTGTTTTGCATTCTGTAAATGAAACACTTGTTGAAATGCACAAGACAAGCACACACACACACACACACGCACACACACACCTTTGCAAGGAGAAAGAGCGCGCACGTCTTTGAATTGGAGCTTGGCGTTTGTACCGTATAAAGCAGGCTGTGGCTGCACACAAAAGCCAAACAAAACACGAAATTGTAGGCAGTAACAGAGGGAGAGAGTGAGAGAGAAACAACGGCAGACCGAAAACGAACCGCGACACAACCAACTTGCTCCACGTTCGCTGCTGAAATGAAACTAGTGAGCGACCGAACTTAACATTGGAGAGCCAACGCAACACAATATGTTGTGTGTTATGTGGGAGCCTGCATGCAGGTCCATATCTGGCATTGCTGTTATTGGCGTTTGGCGTTGTAGACTACAGGTCTGTCAGAGCTGAGATAAAAGCATAGCATTAATGAAGTGATTTATGAAAACTTAAGTAATTTTAATAATAAGTGTCTTTTCATAGTCCATAAAAAACCAATCTTTATTACATTTACATTTATATTTTCAATTTTAGAACTAAATACTTAAACTGGAAATATTGCGATTACAACAAATTTCTTAAGCAAATTCAACAAAAACATTAGCAGATAGAATATTTTAAATTACAACAATTAGTATCTTTTAGCCAACTGCTGATAGGCCATTTGTTTATTTGATAAATTAACAGAACACTGTTAACGTAACATCAAATGTTATGTGCGCCCAGAGAGCAACAGGCTGCCGCTCAACAAGTGTGTGCTGTCAGACACAAAGCTGACAGCTGTGAAGCTGTTACACTAAATGTTATTACAATGCTAATGTGTCGATTTTTAAACTTAAATAATAATAAATATTACTATAAGAAATCTATAGAATATTGGTAACAAGACATGTATTAGTTTTAATTTATTTACTGCACTTTTTATAAGAAGAGTTTCGACGAAAAATGTATTAACATTATCCATTTTTTATTGTTATATCGTATTATGTTTGAATTGAAATGGTCTAATTTGACACTTAAGCAGTGAATTTATATCGACGTAAATTTGCCTGCAAATCTAAGCAGATTTCCTGTTTGCTTAAAAAAGAAGCAGTCAATTAAAGCTGAACATTTATGGCAAATTAAGCGACAATGCTCACAGCTATTTTTCGAGCATTAAAAGCAGATCTGTGTCTGCTAATTTGGCCGACAACAATCGCCTAGCCAAATGGACCATAAAACAAGTGTGATCTGACAATGGTTCGATCGGAGTTTACGCCCATGCTTAGTTAGCATAACTTACATTTCGATTTCAGACCATAACTGAAACCATAATTGTCATTTGCATATCCATAGCCATATATCGAGATATATACTTTAAGCACTGTAGAAAAAGTTGGTGCTTTACATTTATGTAAATCGCTTAAGGAAGCTTGTCATATTTATCAGAGAGATAATCTTTTTGCAAAGGGAATAATTTCTAAATTAAATATAATATTTTTATTTATTTTTTGTATTTCTAGTATTCGTATTTCGTTTTTCCTTTTTCTTACTCTTTTTTTTAAGTGTAAGAACAGATATTATCGCCTTATATGTTCATCAATAAATACTTTCGCAACCGATTTGGCGGATTTCCGCTCCCAAGCTACTAGAATTTCCACACAGCCGCACAGCTCTTGATTAGAGAAAAAGCGGGATAGAGAGAGAAATAGAGAGAGAGAGCCTTCTCGAGTGCTGGCTGGCTGTCGTCTTAAAAATTAAAGCTGCTGGTCATTTGATACAGCAGACAGGAGATGAAGTTGGGGAAGCATAAGCACTCCAGCGATTAGCATGTTAAACAGCGGCTGCTTAAAGGCTATAATTAAGCGACATAAACTTGGGTATTAGGCGCTAAATACACACAAATACACACACACACACACACACACTGGGCCCGAAAAGCTTTACGTGTGGACGTGAAGGAGGAGTGCGGGGAATTTGAGAAAACGGCCTCCGTTTCATGATTTGCATAACTGTTTGGCTGGGGCACGCACTTGAAGTCTCGTTCTTCTTGGTTCTGGGTGTGAGTCTTTCAGTCTGGCTTGCATTCGAAACAGACGCGGTCGGTTAACGAAAAACGGAGGCAAACAGATACACACACACACACGCACACGCACACACACAACACAGTGCAACACACATTGATATGCACCTGTCCACATACGCGACACGTTGGGCTTTCATTTGCTGCCTAAGAAAGAGTAAACATGAAGTCGCCAAGTCGTTTATTCTATTCAACACAACACACTCGCCCCTTGGCCATTATTCGTATTTGAATGCAGCTTGCGATGAGCTGAGCTAAATATTGCCTATTGATTTCGGTTCTACACAATAAGATTTAACTTGGAGCCTAACCATAAACAAAGAACTAGTGCTTCAAGAAAAGAGACCAGAACATTTTAAATGTATCTCTTTCAAACAAAAAAAAAGTAATCATAATAATAATCAAAACAATAGTAATAATAATAATGTGACTCAGAATAATTTTGTAATAATCTTTCGCTTTCACCTGAAATTCACTGTGATTTTATATACATTATAAAAATTAAAAAAAATATATAAATGCAACTCTCAAAAAAATAATCCGAATAATAATCAAAACAATAATAATAATCATTTTACTCGGAATCAATTTGGAATAATCTTTCGTTTTCCCCTTCAAATTCATTATTATTTTATATACATAATGAAAATTAAAAAAATATCTAAGTAGACTATAATTTTTAACTTGTTTATTTACATGCATAAATTAGTAAAACCGCATTTAATAAAATTCATAGGGTATTGCAACATTCAACACGGCGACCTCAACTTCTTTCCTTTCCTTACTTATTATTGTTATTTTCGTAACACACAAAAGAATTTCCATCAATAATGTCAATAGTACCTGCAATAACAACAACAACAACGACTACTTATAACAGAAACAACAACAACAGCAAGCAGCGCACACGACACTCCTTTTGGCTTTAGGCTTTAAGGTTCGCTGTGTTTTCTGTGGCTGTTGCTGTTGCTGTCTCTGTCTTGCTGCTGCTGTTTATGGCAGCCATCGTCAACGTCATCGCCATCAACGCCATCGAAGTGGGCAACGCCACACAACGAATTATGACCATTAAAGCTGCTTGGGGTTTTAAAGTTATTAGGCAACTTCAATTTCAAACTGCACACACACACACACACACAACCTATGCCTCGCTGTGTCTGTGTGAGTTGGAAATTCTAGTTCATTGTTTGATGAATAGGTTTAGTTGCTCAAATGTGTAAACCAAACTAAGTCAGCTAGTTTATTTCAAATATTTGCTCATTTGGATTCTTTTCAGTTTCCATTAATTTAATATTGGGATTTGCAAATATAGTCGAATATAGAACACGAGATTTTTGCACAGGTCTTCGCTGTCAGTTTTATTTTAAAACACAAAAAATCAATAGTCCAACTGTGCTTCAGCTTTCTGCCACTTTCCCCATCCTTGCGCTATTATTGGGAGAGTGTCTTGTCTAAATATGTATTTTAAGGTCAGTGTGCATCCATTCACACTCTGACTCGGGACGAACTCAACTCAACTGGGTTCTCATTTAGGTCCACCCACCCATTTTAAATATTCACACCAGCTAACACTTAACTGCATAGATGAGTGTGTGTGTTTGTGTGTGCTTTGTGTTTGTTGAGCGCTTTGATCTAAATTTAAATATATACAATTACAGTAGAACGAGAACCAGCACAATCTGGAGAGGTAGATAGGGCTACCAATGCTTGTGGTGCCAAAAAATTCAAATAACCTCTAAATTGGAGCAATTGATTAATTCGAATCCTTGCAAAAAAAAAGTACTCAAGTTACTTTTATGTCGATTTTGCATTGCAGGCAGAACCTTTTTATAGATTACACGATACACATAATAAAGAGCGGAATACCTACTCGCCAGTGAACTATTTATATTATTGATTGTAAATCATTTTTATATATAGAGATGCATTACAGTTATTATTAATAAATAAAATTAGATGCAATAGTTATGAAATGTTTGTCGTATATACATGTATTATTATATTTAAATCTAAAGTAAATACACATAAATATGTTCATAAATATTTATGCATATTTCCAGCTGTCAGCATCTTAATTAGGCATTTGACTGGTAGCACAAAAATATTTGTAGCATAATTTTTGGAGCAGCGTTGAATTCATTTTGAGGATACTTTGAAATATTACTCTACTTTGGTCATGCCTAAAAGTATGCTATGCAATTTCAGAATAAGTTCATATGGAGCGCAGTTTGCTATGCAATAAATAATTGTTTCATTGTTATACAATAAATAAACAAATATTGATGTTAATATTGCCAAGTCTGAGTTACGCTAAACAGCATAGCGAATGTTTCGTTTTTTAAGTTTGTATTTCATTAATTAATGATTAAATTCACAATTTTCAAATATTTAGCTACGCTTTTGCTAACCAAACAAGCAAACTCGTATTTGGATACTTTTGACCCACTTGGGCCCAGTTAAAGTCAGGCTTAGGCGATAGATAAGAAGACAAGTCCATCAGCGCCAGATGAAAACTGTCACTGGGACCCGTCCTCGATTGGCAAATGCAATCAACACTTCAGTTTTGTCACAGTCTGTGGCAACACTTTGACTTTGTGGCAGTTTTCATTTCTTGGCCAACTTAGCAGTTTGGCAGCAGCGACTCCATTTCATTGGTTCATTCATTAATGTCTGCAGCCAGTTAAATGTCATAAATGCGACACAGGTTTTGACATGTGGCCACTGGAATTATGCTCAAAGCTGTATCTCAAAATAAACAGCTCTAGCTGATTTTGTCAACCTTAACAATAAGTTATTTAATTAAATAAATAGAAAAATTGACTCTGCCAATTGCTTAAACATCATGGTTTGTTTTTGGAAAAATACTTTCTGTTTGTCAAGTTGAACAACCTTTAAAAAAAATTGTTAAATGTTGTTCAAAATTGTGTTTAGAAAAATTATGGACTGATTTTTGTCTTGTGACTTCGTAGGATATCGGCAGTGTCGACCACGCCTCAACATAACCACGGAAAACAATTAACTACTCGAAATTTATGAATGCTATTCGGGTTTAATCAACTCTAGCAGCAGATACACAGATATGCTTCGGGCATCATGCGCTTCGAGCGATTTGCAAAGCAAATAGGCAGTCCGCTGCGGCTGCATGTGTTAATTAATTGAAAATGAAATAGAGCCGAGAAAACCAAAAAATACGCATACGCAGAGTGATACATGCGCATTCGATGAATTCTGCGGCCAAAATTGTTTTGGAATTCGCGTCGAAAAATTCTTCGTATTGGGCAATGGCAGTCGACAAAACTAGCAAGAAGAAGTGGTGCAGAGAAAAAGGGTTCGACTGGAAAATACCCTAGATACGTAAATCGTTTCTTTGAATCGCACAGCAGGCAATAATGGCAAATACAAGCAGAGCGTTTGTTTTAAGAGATTTGGTAAGATTATATTGGTAATCTAAGATAGATGTAGATATTAAGTTAAAGGCTTAAGTTATCGATCAAATTATATAAACTAAATAGGCGTATGTTGTATGAGAGCCTCTTTTTATATATTTATATTTATTGACATTTTTTGCTCCCAGCTTATTATATAGGACACGATGCACTAACTTACATTTGAAACTCCAACTAATGGACAGATATACACATTTGCGATGGTCACAGGGTATACAAATATAAGCGAAACTGCGCCTTTAATTTTGCTCTGGATTTTTTGATTAGACTCTGTCTATGTGCACGCCACTTCTCAAGCATTTTGCACTAATTTGGTGCGTGCACCGCCCGAGATTGCCAAATGTGTCGCTGTCGGTGTTTCTATTTGGGCAGCAGCATGATGGGAGGCACCTTATGACAATTAGATAGTGCCACATGTGGACTGTTGCACTAGCAAATGGGCCGTTTGGCATCTGATTTTACAACCCTTCTCTTGACCACATTCGATCACTTTTAACTGAACCAGTTGGCGTAAATTGGTTGGCGTTAAAAAGCGAACCGGAAAATATTGTTGCACACTTTTGAAAGCAATTTTCACGCTGTTCAAAAGTGGGGCAGGCATAAAATCTTTTATTTATAAACTCGACCAAAGACACTGTGGCACTTTGGTCACAGCTGACAATTGTTATATTGACTTAATATTTGCTAATAGATTTCACATAAATCAGATACTTTTGGCATGATTTATGCATGAACTAGGCACAGGTGTCTCTCTGTCTCGCTGTCCATCCAGTTGGCAACTGGCTGCATTTGTGTTTGTGTTGTCTGCGTGCCACTTGAGAGGAGGCTTCAACATCAGCTCGAGTGTTGCCGCAGTGCAAAAAATATCTGCGTCATTTCAGATCGCTAGCCTTCTAAGCATAACACATGGGTTGCCTCGAGGGGTTCATTTGTCCCACAATCATTTTAATTTTAATTTTTTTAATTACACATTACATGCTTTTATTGAATTAAATTTGATATTGGTGTACCTCATAAATAAACCATGTTTAAAGTGGAGACACTTACTAAGTATTTATCTATAATTAAATACAAATTCTTAACTCGAATGCCAATTTTTTGACCTGACTTAAACTGTAACAGGCTGGTTTTAATCCATTAATGGATTAACCAAGAAAGTGTTTTTTTTTTAAATGAATAATAGTTTTAAGCTTAGACTATTCCAGTTAGGGTCCATTGACTTTAACAATCAGGTTAATTTTTCTGTTTATCGTTTCAGAAACTTTTCCACACAACTTTTCCTGGCAATAGCACAAGGGTTAAGCGCCATGCACAAAAATCTCACGAACTGTCAATGTTTATGTACTCCAAATATTTTCTGTGGCCAAAAGTGTACGGCGTGGCTCTGGGCAACTTTTGTAAAATGCAATAATAATAACAACAACAACAAATATATTACAATTTTGTTAAGCACTAAACACACAAATATGGTCAAATGTGGCACGCTGCGGCATTTTGCCAACGACAGCAAAAGCTGCAGCGGCACCAGAAAACTATAAAGACTGTTTCAAATATTTTTTGCAATTTTTTTTTCGTGATCATTGTTGGGCAACAAATGATAATTATGCAACTTTTGGCCGTGTCAAATTGTCGACGTTTTTTAGCATCGTCTGGACGACTACGAGAACAACTGCCAACAATTAGAGAACATTCTCGCCGAAATTCCAGACAAAAGCACTTATATAGCTAGAAGGCTACAAGCTAGGCAAATACGGTTGAACTTATTCAGATCGAAGATCAGATAAAATTCTACCAGTTTTTTGTCAATTTTTTGCGTCACCAAAATGATGTTCAACTAATTGGTTAACTTTGGATTTAAGTTAATGACTTTTTTTTTGCTTTTTATCAAATTCTGTACCTCTTAATTAGTTTAGCTAAATTAAATAACAATTTGGTTTTTACACAATTCATTTGAACAGTCTAAATTAATTCATAACTCGGATGGAGTAAAGTTTGAGCAAAAAATGCAATCAATGCCTAAAAAGTGAATCGATGCCTTAAAGATAATAAATATATTATTTTTCTTGCTGCTGGTCTTTTGAAGTTGGAGAAGCTGGACTGCAATCTTTTGTAGGATTCTGATCGAACTCGACTTTCTAATTGTAAATCCCGAGCGATTGTCAGCTCCAAAAACCAAAAATAACTAAAAAATCCAAGAAAATCCCAGCCCAGGCTTGCTAAATGGCTGGCAGACTGGCAGACTGGCTGCCTGCCGCCTTTGACGACAAGTGGTCTGCCTTGGTGGCCAATTTGAAGCAGATTCAAGCCAAGTTAAGTTGTTGCGTCATCAGCAGCAGCAGCAGCAGCAGCAACAACAAGAATCACAGATCGCATTCAGACAGCAAAGTTGTTGCTGTTATTGTTGTTGTTGCTGTTGTTGTCGTTGCTGTCTACTTCAAAGATACTTCACAAATTGGTGCTGTTTTGTGGCCCGCTTTTGTTGACGCTCTGAACGACGAGATCGAAATCGAATTCGACTCGGCCTGGCCTGGCCTGGCTATCTAGCTATAGCTAGTCATCTGTCCAGCCGTCCAGCAGTCCGTCTGTCCAACTGCGTGCCTCGTCTGCAACAGTATAAAAGTAACTCAATGCACGCATTCAATTTACAGTTGCAATTCTCTATCAACACCAGCATCATCTCAAAACAAAAAAAAGGAACTAAGCATGAAACTCTTGGTGAGTGCAGCAGAAGCAGGATTCCATATCCTAGCTGCAAAAAAATAATACTCCGATCTGCTGACAGATTCTAACCACTTTGTTGGCCGTTGCGAGCGCCGCACCCGGATTGCTTGATTATGACCTGGGTCACTCGGCTCCGGCTATTAGTTATGGCCATGCAGCGCCGGCTATAAGCTACGAGGCCCCTTCGATTAGTTACGCCCATGCGGCACCTGCGATCAGCTACGCGGCGCCTGCTCCAGTCATCAAGTCCTATGCTCCAGCAATCAGCTACTCACCACCCACCGTTGTCAAGTCATATGCACCGTCCATTAGCTATGCGGCGCCTGCTCCGGTCATCAAATCCTATGCGCCGGCAATCAGTTATGCGGCTCCCACATTGGTCAAGTCATATGCAGCACCAGTGGCCGTCAAGGCCGTCCAAGCTCCCGCCACCAGTTATTCGCACTTCAGTTCGGTAAGTTTCAACTCAAAAAAAATCAACAAAAAATGAAAAATATCTTTTAGATTGAGCTAAATTGCTATTTTGTTAGGAGAACAGAATTTTCAGAGAGAAAGAGTGACTAAAAATAATTTTCCTTCATTTATTTTGTTTACCTTTCATTTCACTGATTATCAATTTAGATTTGTACAAAAAACATGAGAAGTTTGCCTATAAAATACGTTTCAACTATTAGAGTCAAAATAATGATAGTAATAACAAAGAAAAATCTCTGTTAATCAATTCTTGTTGATTTTACTAATTCGAAAGTTTTTGTTTTTCATATTTTGCATTTTAAATTGAGCAGAGAACAAATTGAAAATGTAAAACATCAACTCATAATTTATTTATTTTATTTATTAATTTATATACTCAACTATGCCAATTCCTTATTTATATATATAATTGATGTTTTTGTTGCCTTGCCCTGCCAGGTTGTTTCCCATGCCACGCCCGTCATCAAGTCCTATGCCGCTCCAGCCATAGTCAAATCGTATGCTGCACCCGCCATCAGCTATGCTGCCCCAACTGTCGTCAAGTCTTATGCCGCACCAGCGATCAGCTATCAGCCAACACTGTTGAAATCCTATGCCGCTGCTCCGTCTTACTCATATGGTGGATACGATGGTCACAGCTATGGCTATCACTAAGCACTCCAGCACTGAGCATAATCGGCAAGTGGTATGGCCACAGTGGGTCATATGAATGCCCAAGTAATGACAGAGAGAGACAGAGAGAGAGAGAGAGAGAGAGAGAGAGAGAGAGAGAGAGAGAGAGGAGAGGGGAGATAGGAGAGAAGAGAGGGGAGTTGATGGCAGCACGTTTTCTAAACCTATTATTTCTGTAATTCACATATTCTGTATTTATTTAAGACTCAATCACTGCAAATAAAGAAAAAATTTTTTGTAATTTTTAAATTCTTTCAATTATTTCAAATGTGCAATCACAATTTTTTTTACATGCTTGCCCAAAGATCCATTTTTTATCCGGAATAAAACATAGATTTTTATTTAATCGTCTTTTAATATGTGGAGTAAACAGTAAATAATCATTTGTTCTTCACAGTCTATATTCTAAAAGCATAATTTTTAGGATTTCAATCATCTTATTTTTGTATATTTTGTGTGCTCTTCTTTATTTATTTAACGCACTAACCATATCAACTGAATTGTTTAAGACAAAGATAATGCTGATAATGATGAAGCTAATGTTGTTCAACATTTTGGCCAATTGGCGCCAGGGTTTCACCTGAACATCGCAGTATTCCGTCGCCTGTGTGACAAATTTGAAGCTGCATTATTTGACGAGAAATGCAAAACAAGTATTTCAGACTTACGTCGGAGATGCGGAGCCCAAGGCAAAAACGCAATGGTTTTGAGTTGATTATGGCCAAAAGATAGGCAGGCGCATTAGCACGTGGTGGATAGCGTTCGAGCCAAATTATGGCAATATGCAGCAAATAACAATAGATGGAAATCCACATGACATGCTGAAAGCCAGACACTAGAATGGAAAGATGAAGGATGAGATATTATAAAACTAGAATGGGTAATCTGTGTGTCTCAAAAGACTTTAGCTGCCTAAGCCTCTGAGTTCGGATGGAGGAATATACCCAGATACTTACTCAACGAGGGCACATAGTGCGGCGAGGCGTGACGCGTCAGATACATAAGATTCCAGGCAGTTAGCAGCACAACAATGAGTATAAGGGCACTTTGCCGATAGCCACGCAAAAGAAACGAAAGTCCCAAAAGGATTTTGCACACTGCTCAAACCAAACGGGATACTTAATTAGACGTTGGCTAAATGGAATTGAAAATAAGCTAAAACATACCAACTAGCGGCATTATGAAGACCAGACTGTAGAAAGCCGTGTTGCGCTTCAGCGTAAATCTGATGGTTGCATCGCCGGCGACCGCCTGTTGGAATCCATCTGGTGTGTATCTCGTCGTGGTTGCATTCTCCACGTACGTCACAGCGATCTCGACAAATGTCCAGCCAGATGGTGTGTTAACGTGTTCATTTGGCGCCAACGGTTTACGTTCGTTGTCATAGGTCAGAGCGATGCTCGCCTGATCCTGCCCAACGCCCAGTTGAATGCCGCAATTGACGCGTTCGTTGGGCCAATTCCGTGCGGTGTCCACACACCAGGTAGTCACCTCCCAGTTGCTGACCATTAATGTCACATAGCCATTGCTATAAACACGCAGCTGAAAAGCTTTCAACGCTGCACCCATCGACTCCATTGCGGCACTAGAAATACACAAAATTGGCATACGAATTTCGAGGACTGGTGTCAATTGCTACCCACTTAATGATGACGAGCTTTGGTATCCATATCCGCAATTGAGGATGAACCAATGACGTCCTTTGGCCATAGTCCTCTGGCTGCCAGCGCAGCCGTGAATCCTCCCAGTGCAACATCAACTGCATTCGAGTACGCAGTATGGCAGTGGATTGCTCGTAGGCCAGCGATTGCATTTGAAAATGTAATTTAATCTCACTGAGATTCTGGGGCAGACTGCTATTCTGTGCCTGATAAATGAGCAAGTTAACCAAACGTTCTTCCACGGATTGCTCCCGCTGCTGTGGCTCCATCTCATTCGCTGTGCAAATGTACGAAATCAATTACTTAAGTCAGTAAAAGTATTTGTAGATACTAGTTGAAGTACTTACAGGATCCATCAAAGGAACAGTCGTAGAACCAGCGTGCAGTATTCGTTCCAAACGTGCTGAAGCTGACGTAGTTGATATTTAGAGCGGATTTGTCCACATATTCTAGTAGAGGCTCTTTCTTTAAGCCGGGTATGTAAACAACTAATTTACCATCTGGGAAACAAATTATGAGAGAGAGAGAGAGAGAGATAGAGAGAGAGAGAGAGAGAGAGAGAGAGAGAGAAAGAGAGAAAGAGAGAGAGTATTAAGGTTGAAGGAGATGTCTGAGAGAGAGATGTCTGAGAAACAAACGAGCCAAGTGATGGTAAAATAGTCTCGGGGACATCTCATATAAAATACATTATAAAATACTTTATTTCTATAATACCATCACTTGGCGAGTCTGTATCTATGTCAACTAATCAAATAATTGTGAAGGTTATATAATCCTCGGTGTGCCATTTAAATATTATAATAATTATCATTTGTTATATTTACCCTTTGATTGGACTACTTCAATGGGTGTCGGCTCGTAGACCGATAACAAATTTGGATCTTGGTTTGTGGAGACGCGTTGCATACCCATACTAGTGCGAATGGCCGAGAACGTATTTCCGCCGGCCCCTATCACTAAATAAACGAGGGAAGCGGAGGGAAAGGGAGATGAATTTCAAGTGAGATTACTGTGAGACTACAGCCATAGCCCTATTTCCTTACCGATTTCATAGACGCGATCACCGTTACGTGGTCGACTGTTTACCGATAGCAAAATATGCGCATCCATGCTTGCCATGACATAGAATTTCAAATGCAGGCGCTCATTTTCCTTGATGTTATTGTTGTCCAATTTGTGCACCATGAAGAAATCCTTGTAGGCATAGCCACTGCCTGCGTCGATCTCGAAGATCTCGCATGTATCCAACTGCGCAAAAGTGATATTATATCGGCCCTTGGCGGCGACCAGATACTGTGAGAGTGTCATAAATAGCAGCAAGCTGCTGCTGATAAGCCATTTTCTCAAAGTCACCATTTCAAATTTGTGTTTGCGATCGCCCAGCCAGCATTCGATGTAAGCCCAAACTGAACTGATAAAATATGCGCGCCTTTGTCATCGATATCGAGTAAAAAGCAGTAAGTATGCAAATAACAGTTATCGTTATTTGTATTAAGCATCGGCCCTAAGCCGGCCTCGCAAGTCGTTTTCATATCTTATTATCTAGAATTTGTACATCTTTGCTGTTGTAAATTTAATTTGGTCAAAAAAATGTATCTACGAGTATTCCCCAGATCTGGCCCCCTGTGACTTTTTCTTGTTCCCTAAACTGAAGGGGCCCATGAAAGGACGACGTTACGCTACGCTTGACGAGATAAAGACGGGATCGAAGGATGATTTTTTGAAGTGCTTCGAAGATTGGAAAAACCGTTGGCACAAGTGTATAATATCTCATGGGGATTACTTTGAAGGGGACAAAATAGATATTCATGAATAAATAATATCTGAAAAAACACAAAATTCGCGATACTTTTTGAACACACCTCGTATTATTAATCGAGAGGATTAAATATGGTTGAAATGCTGTTTCTTTTGAAAATCGGTTCTGTTTTGCAAAGCTTTGACACATTCAAATTTAAGGTTATAATATGTACATGAATTTCATAAAAACGGGTTTTCTAAATTTAAATACAGTATTAATTTATGTGCTTCATTTTGATAATTTAGAAAGGGAAAGGGTATAGATTAGTCGACTAAAAAATCAACTTTGAAAACAAGTGTCTTAGTTCACTAGAAAAACTAGTTCCACAAACACCGAATCTATTTAATCGATATCATATGTTTCATATATCGATGCTTATTCATCCATCCCTAACATGTCGATACGATAACAGTGTCTGCTGTCTTGCATTAATTTCAATTTTCATTTAAATTTGACATTGCTTCTATTCGACAATTAACCGAAATAAAATTCAATACGCAGTTGCTGCAGATTAGGCCATGCAGGACGACACACAGGATGCCAAAGCACAGAAATTGGCTGCGGCGCGTAAAAAGGTAAAAGATCTGAAATGAAAACATCGTGACGTGGACACCCACAACAAAGACTGGCTTGTATTGATTTTGATAAATGTGTGTTGCAGCTAAAAGAGTATCAGCAGCGCACCAACAACAATAATATGGATGAGCACTCATCAACGTTGAGCATCGCTAGCAATTTATCAGAGCGTTCCGACTGTGAGTTAAGCCTGAGCAATGGCGCCGGAATCGGAATCCAGCCACAACAGCAGATGCCGGAGCAACAAATCGTCGCAGCAACTGCAGCAGCAGCACCGCTCGAACCAAATCCAACTGGAATCGCTGCTTATTTTGCACAGCCCGAATCGACAGCATCGGTTTGGCCCCACAACGGACAAGGCGATACAACAAATTTACAGGCGATTCAGGTGCTAATTGCTGAGAAGGGACAACTGAATACAGAGTTGACCAAGTCGCGGCATCTGTGCCGGGAGCGTCAGCTGGAGCTGGAGGAGCTGCGCACCGAGCAGGGACAAACGCTGCAACGGCTGGAACAGGTACAGCAGCATTGCCAGGAGCAGCAACGAAGCGTTGAACAGCAGCGCAATCAGAATGCTGAACAGCAGCACAATTTATCGTTGACAAATGCCAAAATCGAGGATCAGCAAACGCATATCGGCGAACTGCAGGCGCAGCTGGGTCAGCTAAATGCGCGACAGGATGAACTGCAGCAGCAGATGGCGGATAAATGCAATGAGCTGGAAATGGCACAATTGAAGATACGCCAGCTATCCGACGAGTCCCATGTAAATACGGATAATCGGGTGGAGACGCTCACCCAGACCCAGTATATGTATGAGCAACAGATACGGGATTTACAGCAGATGGTCAGCCAACTGACGCAGGACAAGGAGCAAGCGTCCGTACAGTATCAGAGCTATGTGGCCAATCTCAAGGAGCGCAATTCCGAACTGGGCGACGAGTGTGCCCAGCTCAAGGAGCGCGAGCGACAGCTAATCGAGCATGTTAGTGGCCTGGAGCGCGACATCCAAAAGAATTTGGCATTGCAGGCGCAATACAAGGAAGCTGCCAAGGAGGAATCCCAACCAAAGCCAGAACAGCCGGAGGTGGTAAGTGATTCACATTGGATTCCACAGATCACTATATCTACAGCTCTCTTGTAGTCAACAGCGCCAAGTGTCGAGCTGGTAGCGCTCCAGGAGCGTATTAGCGACATGGAATTTGAGCGACACGAGTTCCAGCTAAAAATCAAATCCCAAGACGACCAGTTGCAGTTGAAGGAGGAGAAACTGAATGAGTTGCAGCTGGAGTTACAGCGTTTGCAAACCAATCAACCGGATCAGATTAAATTGCTGGCCACGATGGAATCGGATAAGGTGGCCGCATCGCGTGCCGTTAGCCAGAACGTGGACATGAAACAGCAACTGGACGAATTGGAGCAGCGTTTCGTTCAGCTGACCAATGACAAACTGGAGCTGGTCAATAAACTAGATGCCGAGGAGTTTGCCAATCGCGAGATGCGTTCCAACTATGCCCAAATGGAGCAGAAGCTGCACGCGAACGAGGAACGCTTCAAGTTCAAGGATGAGGAGATGATACGACTCTCGCACGAGAATGTCGAATTGCAGCGCATGCAGCTGATGCAACAGCAGCAACTGGATCGACTGCAGCACTACGAAGTATGTGGTGGGGTTGGTAAGCGGGTAGAGAAAGCAATCCTAACTGAATCCTTTCCTGTTGCTTGCAGGCCAAGGTTTATCACAACCAACAGGATACGAAAGAACCTGAGGCAGCAGACGGTGCTGTGGAGGCGCACGAGGAGCATGATCATCACGATCATCATCACGACCACGATCACGAGCACAATCACCATGAGGATCACCATCATCATCATCATCATCATCATCATCATGATCATGATCATGAGCACCATTCCGAACAATTGTCGTCGAACTGTGAGACACCGTTGCTGCCCACAGCTGAGGCTGTTGAGAAATTGCAATCACGCTTTACGACACTTATCAGTCGCGTGGCGGATCTGACCGAGGAGAAGCAGAGCCTGGAGCATCTGGTGTTGCAGCTGCAAAGCGAAACAGAGACCATTGGCGAATACATTGCCCTCTATCAGACACAGCGACGCATGCTGAAGCAGCGTGAATACGAGAAGGCGACACAGATGCGTCTACTGCAAGCGGAACGTGAACAGCTGCGCGAAAAGATCGATGCACTTAATCAGTTGGTGGGCAGTCTGGGCTTTCCAGCCGACCACATGAAGCCAGACGAAACGGAACAGCAGCCGGAGCAGGAGCAACAGTTACCCGTGGAGAATGAGAACTCGCAAGAGATAATCAACAAGATCCAGGACATTATAACAGAAATTAAAGTGAATGCGGAACAGTCGCCAACATCGTCAATAAATCCAGCACTGCCGCCTGGCCAAGTTCGTTGCTGTCAGGGCAAGTTTGAGGTTGTCTAAGCACAGATCGGCGAAATATATGTAGAGTATATATATCTCCACATATTGTATTCAAAGTGCAATTATTTGTTAGCCTGCTGTCCGCTTTGACTCAGCCTGTGTCTGTAGTTTCTTCTACACCACGCCTCTTTTGTATATGTTTCATAAATATCAATTTAATCAATTTGTCTGGGGTTATAATGCTATTGCTCTTTACATACAAATATTAAATATTTAAACTTACTTTCTATCTTTGTGTTTGAATCATTCAATATATTTATTTAAGCCTTAACACAAACTTTTACATAACAATAGAATTTATAAGAACACAAATTATTGCGATTCATTACGCATTTTAATTTTGCGGCTGACTTCCTTAAGCGACTTGGGTCGACAACTGCGACTGGGACGACCAAGCGCCGAGCTATTCCAGCTCGACTCCTCTGTTCTTCTAGGACTACAGCCAACAGTGCACTGTGTGAGTTTCCCTCTGGGTTTGGCTCTCATAGTTGTCTTCCTTTCGCTTTCATGGTTCCGTTGAGGTGTGCTGCAATCATCTGGTCGATCGACAATTCCATTGAAGCTGCTGAAATTTAATTTGGTATGCCGAGGAGTAAGAGTTGCATCCACATTCAGCGAGCCACTTGGCACCGACAAATGCATCGGAGAATTTTGTCTAGGAGCACATCTCACAAGCTCTATTCTCTGCTGCTCCTGCTCCTGAAAGGGGACTCGCGAAGATTTACCTCGTGCTGTTGTGATCTTTGAAGCATATCTTGCCTCTTGATTACTATTATCAGACTCATTTTGTTCAGTTCGCGAAATGCTGTCTACATTTCTGATTTTTGGAACGGGTGACTTAAATGATGTTTGATTAGTAACATCGCGCAGAGGCAATGCTGACATCTCCGTGCAGCGTCCTTCTATGCCCGTGTCATCCACTGAAATGGGAGACGACAAGGACTCATCCTCTTCCTCTTCACACTCTTCGATAATGGAGTTCATCAAGGCAGCAGCATTTGAAAGACACATAGACATCGGCATCTGATCGCGATGAGCAGCATCAACAGCAGCTTCTACCTCTGATTCTGGGGTATCTGGCGAGCTCATATTGCTCTGCAGATCAGCCAAATGGCGTGGCTCCGGTGTTGTGACGGTTACCTCTTCATTAGTCTGAAGGACAACATAATTATAACACATTTCATTTTAATATACGAGTATGGTGCCACTTACTGAGTGAATACTCTCCTTGGAACTTTCCTCTACCTCCTCGGTACAACTTACAACACTAGATGTACTTGGACTGCGACTCTTCCTCCTGCTGGGCGATGGAATCATAGTTCTTCGAAGCAAGACGCTCGATCGACGCAACTCGGAGCAAACTTCCCCTCTTCTGTAAATGCTCTGTCTTTTATCTTCTGATGATGCCTGCGAACTTCTACTGCTAATAGGATGATCAGCACTACTGTCCATATTTATATCCAGGGATTGTAGTAATGTTCTGACTGCACATTTCAATTTGTTTTCATTATATTGTGCGTCAGCTAAACGTAATTCACGTTCTTCCATTAGCTGTCTTTTAAGGAGTACCTCCGTTTTAAACATTTCCCCAATTAATATTCGTTGTCTCTGCACCTGATCCATTAGCTCAGCGTTAATCAATTTGTATTGCTCCATATTTTCTACATTAGCTAATTTTGTAAAATCAGTTTTGAGTTTGGCGTCGATGCCTTAAATGGCATCGATACTAACAACAATGTGTGCCATTAAAATTTAATAAGTGAAATCGATAGGTTCGTCTATCAAAATTTACTCAGCATTTATCTGTAAGCGCAACACCAACCAAACCGAACAAAACCAAATAATCAACTAATAATTAAATAATAATTTTTCAATAAGCTATTAATTTATATAAGATAACAATCGAAATTTATATCGACATTCTTATCATTTAATTTATCGATATCAAATCAAGTACTTCCAGTAGTAATCGACTGCATTTAAGACATCGACGCCAAACTTGAATCTCCTGAAAATTATTTTATGTAGCAAATATGGAGCAATACAAATTAATTAACGCTGAGCTAATGGATCAGGTGCAGAGACAACGAATATTAATTGGGGAAATGTTTAAAACGGAGGTACTCCTTAAAAGACAGCTAATGGAAGAACGTGAATTACGTTTAGCTGACGCACAATATAATGAAAACAAATTGAAATGTGCAGTCAGAACATTACTACAATCCCTGGATATAAATATGGACAGTAGTGCTGATCCTCCTATTAGCAGTAGAAGTTCGCAGGCATCATCAGAAGATAAAAGACAGAGCATTTACAGAAGAGGGGAAGTTTGCTCCGAGTTGCGTCGATCGAGCGTCTTGCTTCGAAGAACTATGATTCCATCGCCCAGCAGGAGGAAGAGTCGCAGTCCAAGTACATCTAGTGTTGTAAGTTGTACCGAGGAGGTAGAGGAAAGTTCCAAGGAGAGTATTCACTCAGTAAGTGGCACCATACTCGTATATTAAAATGAAATGTGTTATAATTATGTTGTCCTTCAGACTAATGAAGAGGTAACCGTCACAACACCGGAGCCACGCCATTTGGCTGATCTGCAGAGCAATATGAGCTCGCCAGATACCCCAGAATCAGAGGTAGAAGCTGCTGTTGATGCTGCTCATCGCGATCAGATGCCGATGTCTATGTGTCTTTCAAATGCTGCTGCCTTGAAGAACTCCATTATCGAAGAGTGTGAAGAGGAAGAGGATGAGTCTTTGTCGTCTCCCATTTCAGTGGACGACACGGACATAGAAGGACGCTGCACGGAGATGTCAGCATTGCCTCTGCGCGATGTTACTAATCAAACATCATTTAAGTCACCCGTTCCAAAAATCAGAAATGTAGACAGCATTTCGCGAACTGAACAAAATGAGTCTGGTAATAGTAATCAAGAGGCAAGATATGCTTCAAAGATCACAACAGCACGAGGTAAATCTTCGCGAGTCCCCATTCAGGAGCAGGAGCAGCAGAGAATAGAGCTTGTGAGATGTGCTCCTAGACAGAATTCTCCAAAGCATTTGTCGGTGCCAGGTGACTCACTGAATGTGGATGCAACTCTTACTCCTCGGCATACCCAATTAAATTTCAGCAGCTTCAATGGAATTGTCGATCGACCAGATGATTGCAGCACACCTCAACGAAACCATGAAATCGTAAATAGCGAGAGGAAAACGACTACACGGGCCAACCCCAGAGGGAAACCCACACCGAGCACTACTGGCTGTAGTCTTAACAGGACAGAGGAGTTGAGCGAGTATAGCTCGACGCTTGGTCGTCCCAGTCGCAGTTGTCGACCCAAGTCGCTTAAGGAAATCAGCCGCAAAACCAAAATGCGAAATGAAAGCAAAACCAAGTTGTAATTTAGTTTTTTTTATGTATATTCTACCAAAATGTTATTTAATTAAACTATCTTAAAACGAATAAAAATCTATAATTTTCTTTTTAAATAAAAAGCATATGTAAAGTGTGGAGTAACTCTGTAGAATGAGGAGCAATATCCCGCTTACCATCTCTAATGGAGGGCCTGTTGTGGTCGATAACAGTATCGATACGTCACACCGATGGGGCTACATGGTTGTATTTTGACAATTATCCATCCTGCAGTTCCCATTCAACATACGCCAGCGAAAACAAATGCAAAGAAGCAACACCAACAAAAGTGCTATGTGCAGAAATTGGCTTTAAATCCAAATATGCATAAAAAGCGTAAAACGCATTTAACATAAGGCCAACGTATGCAATGTGTGCGCTTATTAAATGTTAATGCAGCGGGGCAGAGAAAGCACAAATATCATTGCTCGTGTGTGTGTGGTGTGCGCTCTTTTGCGAGTGTATATTTATTTGTGTGTGTGTGTGTTTATTACTCAAACTTAATTTCTACGTTTTTTTTTCGGCACATTTAAACGAGAAGAAATTTTGATTTCTGCCTTACGTTTCAACATAAATCAGGCCTATTAAATTAGAGTACATAGTGTTATTTTGCACATAAAAACAAACGGGTTGAAAGTTTGCAAACCGCTCAAAACATTTTGGGCAATGCATGTCGCCTTCTGCTGCTGCTGCTACGTTTATTTCTTATTTGTGGATTCTTTGTTTGATTGAATAGATATTTCAGACCGAAAGTGAAACAAAATCAAAATCACCAAGTGCAAGTAAAGGCTTTCGCCTCGCGCTATCAACACCAACAACAACAAAAACGACTCCATCGAGAATTGAGTCGTTGCTGTATCAATAACAACAACAACAACGAATCAGCTGTCAAACCACTTCAAGGTAAGTTTGTTTGTAAGTTAACCTGTTTTCAGATTTTGTTTTTGCATCTACCTGTTCAGATTTTAAGCAAATTGGGTGTTAAATTTGTTTTTTTGGTTTTTTTGTTTTCTTATGTCAGGTGATATCGATAGCTTATTGCCTCTTCTGTTCTCCTTTATAGCTTATCGATAACTCAATAATAATAAAAAAAAATTTCTGAACCACTGGTCCGCTCCCATATCTTATCTATTACTAGCCGTGTGTCGTATAAGTTCCATACAAATGCAAAAAAAAATAAAATAAATAAAATTCCGTCTAGGCATATCAGTTGAAGCGTTTTTGTTTTTGGATAAGAAAAATACACACAACACCCAGTTGCCAATGTTGTGGTTTATTTATAAACGTTCACTTCTCCCATATTATCGATTTCGATATTTGTTTTTATTTAGTTCGCAATATGCTGATTCATGCCAAATTTTAATAATGTTGTCTAGTAATAATCTCTTTTTGTTTAATAATAGAAATATCAGTTGTATTTTTAACATTTAATATATATGTATATACTAGTTTTCAATTAGTGTGGTCCGGTTCAATACGCAAAGGGTGCAACAAACTATGAAGCTTTGATTTGTATCAGCATGTGGGTTTTTCTGTCTCTGCTGCACATTTGTCATTTGCTTCAGTTTAATCGCATTAAGCAAAACGTTGCACGCGACGCATGACGAAAGCGGCAGCAACAAGAACAACAACACGCAAACCAAAGGGCCCCAGCACTGACCTACAAAGAGTGCAATGCGCTCCCGTCCACGGGCAAATTGCAATTGCCTGGCATTCGTGTAGGGGTTGATTTTTAGGCTGGGCTAGGCATAAAAATACAAAAATACTTATGCCTCCATCACTCGCACACATACTCGTATAGGCAAAGTATGCAGAAAATTACTTTGAGAAGGTTTTTTCTTTTCTTATTGTTTCTTACCCACACCGGGAGCGTTGTACTTAAACATCAACTAAAACTACAAAAGAATAGAAAAACACTCGTGTGGAAAACGTTGAGCAAAAACAGCTACTTAAAATGTAAGAGGTAAAAACTCGGCCCGTTTAGGTTGTCAAGTCCCAACTAGTGTTAAAAAGTCGACATGAATTTGACAACGATCGAATAATAACCAAACAATATAGTTGCATGCAACAGTTTATTTTCAGCTGGCGTAGTTAATTTTTTCCTTTATCATAAGCACTTCAAACTTTAAATATTTTAATCGATTGCAGCTTGCTTTTTATTATGATGTTGGAACATGAAAATTGCAGTCACAGACAGAGTTCAATGCCATTAGGGTGTAGGCTCTTGTGGCCTTGTTGCAAGGACCCTCAACGTGTTCTATTGTTGGAAAATATACACCCCACACATGCACACACACACACACCCACACCCGGGCACACACACTCAATACCACAGTCAAGTGTGTGTGAGCCAGAGGGCATCTATGCAATTGTCACAATTGACAATGCAACCTTGTGTACGGCCATTTTCGTCGAGTGTTGTAAAATACAACAAAAAAAAAAAGAGACGGAAAAAAATCGCTTCATTTCTAAGCTGCTGTCAAGTTTCATTGGCACGCCCGCTTTTTTTTTATTTTTTGTGATTTATGCAGCAAAATGTGCACTTCCTTATGCCTGCTCTGAATCATAACTAAAATGCCCTCATGCCGAGCTGCTTGAAACCGAATTCAATGTGTGGAACAACACTGAAATACCCTATAATATATGAAACCACATGAAATTTAAACTTTTATCTGTCTCAATTTTCAATAATTTAATATACAAATGATAAGTTTGCTTAAAGTGTTTCTAAATAAATAATCTTATTTTAAGCCTTGCCTGTTTTTAGGCCTACATTTTAAAGTTGTTTAACTCATGTGTATTTCTTAGAGAGTATTCCCAAAAAAATCGAACAATTTTTATGCCTTTCGGTTCCCCCATCAATGAATGGTGAGTCATCAGCGAGCAAAGTTGATTGTTTACATCAATTGTTGTTGTTGTTGTTATTGTGATGCATGTAAAGCCAAAGTGAACTCAACACCGTTGTTGTCATTGAGCTCAGTCATCTCAACGTTGCAATATACATGCATGCCACATATTTTGCAGTTAGTTATTTAAGCACAGTGCGACGGTGTTGGAAACCGCATTTTAATAAACTCAACAATGGAGACCCATTTTCTTTGTGGTTGTTGTTGCTGTTTGTTGTTGTTGGCGAATATGAGCATAACACATAATGAATATCGGATATACGGGGTCAGCAGTTGTTATACAATAACTATATGAAAAACAGTCGAAGATGCAATTCTCTTTCTATTATTATTTGTGTATTCGAGTTAACACTCTAGATCTTTAAGGTTACCTTTAAACTCGTCTAGTCACGCTGCTTAACTAGGTAGAAGATAATTTATGGAGTCAGAATCTTACTAGATGTACTTATTTTGAGACGGATGCACAATACTCTCCCTTTAATTGCGTAACCATGACGCATGGCTGCTTTCGTTGTAATCGAATATGGCTTTATCTATTAGTCAATAAATTCTCTAGAGTAAAATCAACAATAATAATGTGAAATTAGATACAATTAGGTAGCTCAAGTGTTGTTTAATTTGCGTAATACATAAGTTGATCATTTAAAATTTGTTTTAATTCATATTAACTTGAACTTAATTAGGTTTAATTCGAGAGTGTAGAACATTTAACGATCTCCATCTAAATTTCTGTGACTCACAATTATACTCGTATGCATAGCAAACCACACAAGATTGCTCATCAATTTTTTCTTGTTTTCATTGACAATATATTAACTCCTCTCGAAAATTGGAAACGTCGAAAAATAAATAGACAACATGATTTCAGAGATATATGCTTGTTTATATATTGTAAACAAAACTCACGTACGAAACGTCAACAATTCATATACACACATATACATAATTATATCTATATGTATATTTATACATATATATAATTTTAGGTATGCATACATTGCCCTGATGCTATAACCGCATTTGCTTATTTGCCATCTCTGAAAATGTTTTGCACTGCGGTCACATAATATATTTTATACCCTGAACCCATTTCAAATGATGGGTATAATAAAGTTGTGAAGAAGTATGTAACAGGTTGAAGCAGAAGAAAGCATCTCTGACCCCATATCCGTCTATCTATCTATCTATAAGAACTGATGAATTGAAACCATTTTAATATCGATACAAATCGAATTCCGATAACAGAAGATATTATCGACCAATTCAGTATAAAATAAAAACACTGACACTGATCTTTTTGAAGACCGTCTGTCTTTTAATTACCTTTTTATACCACTAAATATATATATGCGATTAGGTAATGGGTATCTGCCAGTTGAGCTCTCTCGACTAAAGTGTTTTTTATTTGTGTTTTTATATCACTAGCAACGGCATTTGGAATTTCAATTAAATATCACGACACTCGTGTGTGTTTTCTACAATTGTTGCAGAGACATTGAAATGCTAATTAATGACGAGACAGGCAGTGTTGGTCGATGGCCAAGACTCCGTCTGTCTGCCAGTCTGTCATTCCAACAACAAGAAGAAGAGCAAACCGAACTGCTGTGCAACACACGAAAAGAAAGAAATTGACTGCGATAGCGAAAGTTTATTGCTGAGATTTTATGAGTTTTGTTATTTAATCCATATCCGAAAACTGGTAGCGTATTTATTATTAGTTTAAGCCAATTTAATTTTCTGCAAAAATTCGCTAAAGTTAAGTTATATTTTTTTCATTATTTCAGAAATATTACTCACAGCTTGAACTAAGTCTTGGGAGAAAAAACCAGTTTGAATTACAAGCAAATTTGTAAAGTTAATGTCCAGATTCCTAACTGATCTCGGAAAAAGAAAAGAACTAAAGATTGACTCAGAATTGAATCCGTTTGTAATCCAGTGATTATACACTTAAATATTTCTAGAAATGATTCAATTCAACTTCTGTGTGTTGATAAATAATTGTATAGCTCCAATCTCGCCTGTTTTATTTATATAAATGCAAATTAACTAGAATCCACAATTTTGAGTGTTCCTTCAGGGTGCCGTGACTCATGCCAAACAATTTACTGGAAATTCTAATTGTTAAGCACCAGGCATTTGTATAGTCGGCTATATCTTATCTGCGAGGCGATAAACTTATCGTTTTCGTTTCGTTATCGTTTTAAATAAAAAATACCAGGCGATATGTTAAAATGTCAGTTTGGCAAAAGAAAACTTTGTTCAGATGGTCGCGGCATATTGTTGGGATTGTTATATCTGAAAAAAATCAAAGAAATTCGATAATGCGGCGTCGTTCAAGTTCATTGACTGGCATTGCTTCCCAGAACAAAAACTATCAATTAGATAGTGTTTAGTATTATTCGCTTGTGGCATGACTAACTAAGCGAAAAAAACCATTTCGAAAAATCGGTCAGTGAGCAAATTTCAGGATTCATTTATTGCTCTTCTTAGCCTGCCTCTTGCTCGCTCTCCCACTGTCTCTCTCTCTCTCTCTCTCTCTCTCTCTCTCTCTCTCTCTCTCTCTCTCTCTATATATATATATATATATATTCACTTAAATGTTTTCGAGGTGTGTTCTCCACATACGGGGCAACATAAACTGTCCGTCCCTATTTGCCCCTTCCTTTTGAAACTTCTCGATTGCCACAAAAAACTGTCATCAACCTAATTGCCCCAAATATACCAGGGAGTGTATTGTTATTGTTGTTGTTGTTGTTGTTACTGGGCGTGTATAGCCATAAAATCGAATACAATTTGACAAATCATTACAGCACGCATTTACTTTTTGGGGCTCGTTGCTGATGGATCCTCTCCGGAAATGATTTCTGCTCGAAACGCGTGCAAATTGATTTCCCTGTCAACAAATTAATAACCATTGGCCGTTATGCAAGTATAAAATGTGTGTGTGTGTGTGTGTGTCTGTGTGTGTTAAATGTTAACACGCCTATGTGTAATGCACGCCCAGCCCTTGTGGCTTGTGGCGATGGGTGGTGGGGAGGAGGGGGTACACCCATCTGAGAGTGTTTGTCTGTAAGACAATACACCGCAAACATTGCGTAACTTGCCAGGCCGCAAAGCGCCCCCAACATCAAAACATGGAAAGTGTGGCAACACAATTGACCAGCCTATCTATCTCTCTTTAATTACTATATATATAATACAATATGAAAAATACAAGAAACTGAATTTATCTGATATAGAGGGGCAATGCTACATTCACTTTATGATTAAAGCCAATATATATAAATATTTATATGTTATTATTATTACTTATTATTAGTATTACCCCTCTAAATAAGCTCAATTCACAGTTTTCTGTTTCTTCAACTTTTCTCTACGATTCGTACTTATTTTTCACTAATAAGTAAAAAGTTTCTGAATAGTTTTTTAAATTTGTAATGGTTAGTTGACTTTAACTGTAAAGTAAAGTAATCACAAACTCTAAACGGGATTAATTCAGATGTTTTTTTTACAGTGCGAATTCATTTTTTTCAGTGTAGTTGTTTCTTCAGGTATTACACATATTCATCAATTTATGTACATAAAAAAATATTTAAGATTCGTGGAAAGTGAAAAAAACACCCGTTATCTTATCGCCAAAAACACATCATTCATCAAATATGTATGTGGCTATGCCACATTAATATCCATTTCTACAATTGCCTTTCTCAATCTTCTAAGGCATGAACGTACTCAGTTTTTTTATGCAAATTATTTTGATGACTAAATATATTGCTCAGCTTAATTTGAGTGCCAATGAAATGAAATGAGTATATCGAGAGGGCCTCTCGAGAATATGGCGATCATTGCCAACAGCTATTTAATTATGCCCGTTTCTCGCCTGTCTCTCTGTCTCTGTCGCCAAGAGCTTTTAGGCATGAATCACGTCACGCACACAGTTAAGGAGTTTCCAGTTTTCAGTGCATAGTGGCGCACACACAAAACTATCCGTTTCGTCCCACTGTGCTCATTTAATGACTCAAGTATGAAGCAAGACTTTAAATATTTCGCACGTTTCGCACACACACACATACTCACACAGCGGCCCAGAGTTACAGTTAAGCGCTTTTTTCTTGCGTTGCCCGATCATCATCAGCGTTTTGTCTGAGTGACAGGTGCTGAAATGCGTTTGCTGCCTGCTGTTGTTGCGGCTGCTTCTGCTGCTGTTGTTTTGTCTTCTTTGCCATTGTTTTTATCTTTATCCATGCCTTGTGTCTTTCGCTGTTGTCTGCATTCGATCAAACGTCTGACGTCACAGCGACGCTTAATTCTAATTGCGTCCGCGTCGACCTTAACAGATAATTTTATGGGCGCGCGTTCTCTCTCTCTCTATCTCTATCTCTCACGCGCCCCCCGCTTTAAATCTTGGCGCTTGTTCTGCCGCTCTCTTTTGGATATGCTGTTGGCCACGAGCGCTCGCTCTCTCATCGCTTTGGCATCGCATGCGCGCCCGTTGTTCTTCAGTTGGTTTTCGACGCGCGAGCTGAGCGCAACGCACTTTTGGTGCTAATTATTTTTGGCTGTAAATGTAGCGAGTGCAAAAACCAAATTAAGACAGCAAAATAAAAAAGCAAGCGTCGACGCCAAACATATAATCAAAACGTAAATGAAAATAAAAGAGTGTAGTTGATAACAAACGATAAAAATAATAATTAGTGTGCTAAAACTCATTGCAAACTGATCGCTATAATTTTATAATTATTACAAATCGCTGAATATTCACAAATACATAAATAATGGTCGCCGGCCTCAGGCCGCTTTTGAAGCTGCTCGACACCTTGGCCTAATCATCATTTGTGTCAGCTTGTAGCCATAATCGTAGCCCCGCCAACTCTGCCAGCAAATGCCGCGACCGGATAACTTTACCTCATAATTGCCACCCTCAACATACTGGCCATTTAAATTGCTGAAATTAATGAACCATTAAAGAGAAAAGGCAACCAGCGTTTTAAATGCAGTCTTCCAAATAAAAGTTGTGTCACCTATGTTGACAGGCGTTATACCACCAGGCACCCACATTTGTCAGAGCACAGTGATTGGTCGTCTTATCGTTATCGAATGTGGAGAACGGCATTCCCACATGATATCTCAGCGAATCTCCAGCATCTCCTGTGTATTTGCCCAGCACACGCAATGCAAACGCCTCAGATTCGTTGGCAATCACAAATCGATCGTATTTCGCATAATGCGTTTCCCCATCAAAGTCTTCCAGTTGGACGAACAGTTCATAGGGCTCGGCATTTGTGATCCGATGCAGTTGCTCCAGTCCCATAAAGAACTCCGCACTCAGATTGCCGAAACCCGTGCGATATTCTGCCCAGCTGCGATAAAAGTTCTCGCTGCCATCTTGACGACGCTGAATAACGGTCCATCCGGCGCCAGCCTTGCCAGTGTCACACGACACTGGAAAGGGTCTCAGACCCGGCACCTCTATGGTGTATATGCCATTTGTGTTGATCATCGCCGCCAGACATGATGGCGGATAGGCTAAGAGAAGCACCGATATAATCGGCAGTATTTAATGATATAGCTGTCAATCTTTTCATTTTTACCTTTCGTCGTTTCTGCTGAGCGGGAACTTTTTTGCATACGGTTTATTTCCACTCTTAAGCTGAGAAATATGTTTAATTGGAAAGTAACTCATCAAGAAGCCTAACTTACCTGGAAATCAAGTCTTCAGCCTTCTCGTATAATTCGTGCAAATGTGCCAGCGGCGAGCTCGTCGTAATTCCATCATTTGTAGGATTTGTCGCTCTAACACAGCTATTCCAGTTGAGAAACAACAGCAATATGCGTATTCCAGCCTTGCAATTCATGTTTGCAACGTTCAATTGTACAATCTCTACTGATCTCGAAATCTAGACTGAATAGTAAGGCTGGCAATGCTCTGATTATATGTGTACCCATTAGTTGGGGAGTGTATAAGGGCATATTCTCGTATGCACTATTAGTAAATATAATATTTAAATATGGTGATTATCTATTCAAATTAAATCCTTTTATTAGGAGAGCTCGCGCTAGTTCAGTATAAATTTGCATTTGTTACAGGGTATCTCACCGGGCATATATTTAATTTATTAGTTGCATGCATTTCTTATCAAGCAAAAACATAGGTCAAGTTTTTCATTCCACAGATAATCCGTACTCGCCGCTGAATGTCGTCAGCCTGTTATGTAATATTTATCCAATGTATTACATTATATGAGTAATATCTAAGCTCAGGATATATAAATTCTGTTAAATTTCGGCATCCGGCGAGGCTTATCTTGAGATTGAATGTGACGCAACTAAAAATGTATTTCATTTTGGGAATTACATCCATTATTCCAATGCATTTATTATTACACATTTTAAGAAAATGATTCACAACTCTGTTGATGACTGTTGCTGTTCGTGGTTTTCAATGAAGCTGGAAAGTTTCGGCATTTTGGCCTTATCATCATTTGGGTGAATTTGTAGCCGTAGTTGTGACCACGCCAGGCTCTCCAGCACATGCCGCGAGCAAAGAGCTTCTCCTCGTACTTGCCTCCATCAATATACTGACCATTGAGATTACTTCAAAAATGAACAGATGTTTTTATATTTATATTTAGAATTATGCTCAAGAGATTCTTACCTATCCACACATTGGTTGTACCACCAGGCACCTACATGGAGAAATGCACAGTTTCTGTTAAATTCACGATCATTATCCCGATCATAGGTGGAAAACTTCATCTTGCGATGACTCCTCAGTGAATCACCCGCATTGCCCGTATAGTCGCCAAGGACATTGAGTGCATAGCCATCTTCTTCGTTGCCAATGGCAAACTCATCAAATTTCGCATAGCGTGTCTCATTATCAAAGTCCTCCAGGACAATGTACAGCTCGAAAGGTTCCACAGCTGTTATGGCACGCAACTTGTCCAGACCAATGAAAAACTCGCCATCCAGATTACCAAAACCCATTTTATACTCCTCCCAATTGCGAAAGAAATTTAAGCTGCCATTGCGGCGTCTCTGAATCACCAGCCAGCCAAATCCGGCTAAACAATTGTCACAGGATACGGGAAAAGGCTCCAAGCCAGGCACTTGTATCGTATAAATGCCACTTGTATTGAAGAAGGATTTCAAGCAGGACGAAGGATGCACTTTAACTGTGTAATAGAACATTTTTATGTAACGGATTTTCGCTAAATTTTGTATCTATTCATATTACTTTTGGAGGATTCGTTACTATCAGCATTTCCATAGCCCTTAAGTGCTTCCAACTGTTCCTTGAGGCTGTCAAATATTCAGTTTGCAATACACATTCGAATTTCTCTCTCTCTCTCTCTCTCTCTCGATTTCTCACCCTTCAAGTAGCTTCTGTGCTGTCTCATGCATAATATCCATTTGATTGACCAGATCTTGACACTATTCAAATGACACTTTTAATAAACATAGATAAACTCAACTTGAAATCTTACCTTCACATTGTTGTCTATTACTGTGAGGGAACAGATCAGAAATATGCAAATTACTTTGACAGTCTTCGTTAGAATATTCATCTTAATCCAAAGTCGCCTAATACACACTAAAATAACTTTGTATTCGCATCTAGTTTTTGCATTTGACACAGTTTTTAGTTGCTCTTATCAGCTGTTGTAATACTTAAAGGTCGAATGTTATCAGA
Source organism: Drosophila basisetae (assembly GCA_035041595.1). Taxonomy (NCBI): domain Eukaryota; kingdom Metazoa; phylum Arthropoda; class Insecta; order Diptera; family Drosophilidae; genus Drosophila; species Drosophila basisetae. Next base: position 8,597,279 of record JAWNLB010000144.1, read on the forward strand.
CTCGTTATTGATTAAGTAATGTGATTAATTTTAAAGAAGTCTGCGAACACATGGCAAAAAACCTTATTTTCGGATTACACGTTCTCAAAAAAAAAAGTGGAATTTCGGCTTCATTCTGGTGTCGAATTTCAATCGGTTAATATTCGTTTAATGGTTACGGATACGTTTCCAGTTTGACCACTTTAAAGCTGTAATCAGTTTCATACAACGATTTTCGCTGAGTGTATTATTATATACTATATATTACATGTGTACTTATTTACTTTGAGTGCATTCAATTCCAGTTTGACATACGAATAAAAAGCGAAGGGTTTTTCTGTTGAGTTGCGAACTTTATAGCTGCAGTCAGCTGCGAATAGGCATTTTCTCGGAGTGTATATATTACATGTGTACTGAGATTTATGTTGTGTGAGTTTTGGTACGGCTGCGGGCACGTGGGCTTTTCTGTGGATTCTGTGGGAGCTTCGACCCAATACCCAGTGGCTGCCGAACTGTACTCGCTTTGTCTGGCATTCATTTTACGCGCCGCTTGCGCTTTGGATTTTATTTAGTTTTATCGAGGCGTCAATCTCCAAACAGAGCAACCACAACAACAATAATAAATAGACAAGACAAGAAACAACCACACACCGAAAAAGAAAAAAAAAAAAAAAACAAACAAGCGACAAGTTTATATAGATAAATAATAATAAGTATAGAAAACTGAGTTATTTTTTACAGAGCGTGTGGGTGGCGACAGTTGCTGCTTTCAGGCTGACTGCTGAAGCGCGTCTCGAGTTTGTGGCCGCAGTCTTTCAGTCAGTCAGTCAGCCAGTCAGTCTTGAGTTAAAGCCGCAACGTGGCGGACACTAATATTGTGGATAGTCTAAGCCCAAGTGTTGTGCCCCTAAAATGCGTATACTTAGACGCGCTCCTTGCCCCAAAGTAAAACCCCCAGAATAAGATCATTTAATTAATTTTGCTTAATTGAATTGTGTTCTTTTTCTTTTTGTAGATGGCCATACCGCCACCACCGGGACCACCGCCACCGCCTGGCCCGCCGCCACCACCGGCTATGGGCGGCTTGAAACTAGGAGGAGGAGGTGGTGCTGATCCGCGTTCCGCATTGCTCAACTCCATACAGATGGGCACCAAGCTGCGCAAAACGACCACCGTGGACAAAAGTGGACCTGCGATATCGGGTCGGATTTGTGATGATAGCTCTTCGGGCCCAAAACGTACGCTTAACAACAACAACAATCACAACACCAGCAGCAGCAGCAACAACAACAGCAATAGTAACAGTGGTGGCAGCATTGGCAATGGGGCACCTAAGTTGGGCGGCCTTTTTCAAGGCTTGTCACAAATGCCAAAGCTGAAGCCAGTCAATGGTGTCCGTGGTAAGTTCAACTGGCAGATGTCAAAAATATATACATATCAAACACATATATGTATATATATATATATACAATAAATATATATATATTTATGTCCATATGCAAATTCACATTGAGTGTGCTCATACCCTGTACATATACGCAATTTAGTGGGGGAAAGGGTGTTATGAAGGCGTACAACCGCATGTTACATTCAGCACGAGACCTCTTCTATAATATGATAATATATAACTCTCTGAATGTAATATCTCTCCGCCCATAGAATAAAAGAGCTATAAAGTTAGTAATTTGAATGTACATTCAGGAAAAGTGACAACACAACAAAGTGAAAACACACAAAACATTGTTTAAACTCAGATATGAAAAGAGTTATGGGGCTAAAATGTTGAATGTACTTTTGCTTTTTTATAATTAAAATCGAATATATATGCTCTTGATTAGTTGAGTTTGCAAATAATCAAAACAAAAATGGAAATAACAATGAAGGTTTCGAATACTATGCTTGTGCTCTACAAATTTAATTTAGATCCAAAAGTTGTTAAAGAAACCTTTTCCATAGTAAGAAGCAAAGCATTTGACTAAAAGGAACACCGCTCTATTTAATGAACTACAAGTCTAGGTTACAGGGTATCTGTCATTCGCTCACATTCCACGCAACAGCACTTTTTGTTGTTTGTTGCTCAATTGATTTCCGCTTTGGATATTTGGATGCACACCCACGCACCAAACTCAAGCAACAACAAAAACAACAATGACTAACAACAACTATCATAATTTGTAGCAGCAGCACCTCCAACGGCAGCAGCAGCAACAGCGACGCCCGAAACGAACTCGCTGCGCAGCAACAGCCCCCCCACCGGCCCCACAGCCAGCAATGGACCCATGGACTTTAACACCGAGCTCACCAAGCATTTAACATTGAAGCGTCAAAAGCAACAACAGCAGCAACAAGCAACAAGCAACACACAACATATCAATGCAACCGAAGCAAATTTGAGAACAAATCGCGGACCACCACCGCAGCCGCCAAAGGTAAACTGAGGGTGAGGGAATAGTGGTTGGGGGTAGAGACTGGTAGACAGAGACAGACCCACACAGTGAAACACTATTTTCACAAATTTTAAAAATAACCAAGCACAACACTAATATGAGAATTAAAAGGAATTTAGAGTTTAGTTCTGGTTTATGTGAATCCAGCATCGATTCTCTGCTTTATAATACGATTTATGGGCTACAGTTGATCTCGCAGAGAGTATCTCAACTATTTCCAACTTTCTCGTTTTCAGCAGATACAATTATTCAATATGTATCTAACCAATTTTGTATAATTGAAGTCTTAAATCAAAATATAGCAGTAAAACTATTTTATTAATTTTTTCGGCCTGTTTTCTGTTTCAAATTGCAAAGCCTGCTAATGTCCGCTGCTTAGTAGTACTTATCGATTAATATAAACTTTAATATATCTATATACAAATAATATTATAATTAATATAATTCAGCTCAGGCTAGTAGTAATTATAAAGTGATAAAATAAGTGTAAAGTTTCGAATGAAGTTGTGCAAAAGTATGCAACAGGCAAAAGGAAGCATAAAGAATATATATTCTTGATCAGAATCAACAGCAAATTCAATTTAGAAATGTGAATTCCAGTTTATTTATTTTCTTCTGTTTTTTTTTTTTTTTTGTATTAGATATGTATATATGATTTGGTTTCAGCATTTGCCTTTATTGTATTTATCATAGATAATTAATGTCAATGTGCTGATCCGTAAATTGAGAGAATAATCAATTTCGTTTAGCATAAAGAACACAAAACATACACAAATTTGTCTTCTGTCTGTTAATGTAATTCCATTTCGATTGTAGAACTCTGGCGATTCCGTATTGGATCGCATGAATATACCTCGCACAATGGCAACGCCGCCCACATCGACGCCGACGATGGTGAATGGCAATGCCAAGCCAAAAGCCTCATCGCCCACGCTCTCGGAGAGCAGCAGCAGCGGGAGCGTGAAAGCCAAGGCGGCAAATCTTAGGTGAGTTTTGGTGTTCGAATCGGGTTTTTCGTTTTTTTTTTTTGGGATCTGATTTTCTGATCTGGTTTCTTGACATTTGATTTTTCACATTTAATTTCTTTTTGTGTAACTTTGTTTTGTAAATTGTTGCATTTGTTTTCTTGGTTTCTTTGCCGGACATATACACTTTGGTTCAAATCCCAATCCAACCAATATATCCACACATCCAACAGTATCTCGTTAGGCAATAGTTTTGTAAATAGTTCAATTACAAAAACAACAACAACAAGCGCAACAACAACAACATCATCATCGAAAACAGCAGCGAAAAATTCAACGGGAAACGTTCGCAATTTGACGCCAAACAAATCAACACTTTTCGGTGGTGGTGGTGGTTCTAATAGTCCAGCAATTGGTGGTGGTAAAGTCTCGCCCACACCCCCACTCCCTGCACATCATCAACAACAACAGCAGCAGCAACAGCCACAGAAGCCGTTAATTGTTGGCCATGGCAAGCCTAATTTTGCACCAAAACCGCCGGGCTTGCAACACTTGTTGGCCAATGGTCAACACCGTCCAGCGGTGTCGCGACACCACAGCATGAAGTCACCCAGGTATACGATATATATTCAATCCGATACTCATCATCACTTGCCACATGTACTGCTTCAATGCTTCAATGCTGCGCTCCTTAATAACACACTTAATACACACACAACTTGGTTTTTTATTAAGTTTGTCCCAGCTTTGATTTCACGCTCGCTGCAATTGCTCAATGCTTTTTTTTGTTATTGGTTTTTTATGTTTTTTCCTGCCTTTTGACCAAACGTATTTCTTGCATTCCCGTGCAGATCTCCACCAGCTGCTGGCGGCATTAATGGACCCGTTTTCTCAGCGCAACAACATTTTGGCACAATGCGAGCGCCGCTTCAACAGCAGCTGCTGCTGCAGTCGGCCAGCAGTGGCGAGTGCTTCAGTGGCAGCACCAACAGCATCATGGGCAGCGTTCGCACAGCACCCAACCCGCCAAAGAGTAAGTCCTTAAACCGTAATCATAATCATCTTGAGGTCCGCAACAGATTCAAATATTCCTTTACAAAGTGCAAACAATACACAAAGTAATTGATTCACGCACCTCACTCCAAAGCCAGGATTGCCTTCTTCTTAGACACACATATACAAGATACATCTTTCAATATATATATACAAGATTTGCATGCTTATAAAATCTATAAATAATACTTGTGTTCTTGCACCAAGTTGGTATTTAAATATCAATAATGTTTTAGTTTCTCAAGTGGCACTGAGCACTTCTTATTTATGCATTTTATTGCATTCCTCTCAAATATAGAAAGATTGACGTTTGAAATGACATCATGTTCATAAATAATCAGTAAGCAGTTGGCATAATTACAAATGCATTATTTCAATCGAGACTTACTTTTACTGGTTACTTTCAATTGAATCTAAACTTGGGACTTACGTGCTCAAATCAAGAGCGTTTTACTTGATAGAAGAAATGAGAAAACCATGCTTACTTCATTAAATTTGGAATTGATATAAGAAAAGTTGACTTCTTTAAATAAAATCGATGATAGCACTTGAAATTCTTTGTATAAATATTATTCAAAGATTTGATTTATTTTTGCAACTGTTTAGTTCTTAATTTATTATTAAACAACTGCGTTACCACAACGATAAGCACAATTTATTTAATTCTATGAATGAGTATATCAACTTTTACATATGAATATGTTAGTTAAATTTATTGAATCTAGTATTGATTTGTGCATGTGCAGTTGCAGCTGCACCCAGTTATATTGTGAAATGATTACGTTTGCTACTTTGAGTAAGCTATTTAGTAAGTATTTCAAGTAAGAATAAATCTAGAGGAAGGTGTTTTAATCACTGACGTCAACTTACTGATAAATCATATTTGCAATTGCATTAGGAATTTAATTTGAAGCTATTTCTTAAATTAACTCAGCTACTTTAATAGAAAGTAGATAATAAGAATAAATCTAGAGAATAACTATACAAACTTCCATTAATCCCTGGCGTTTACTTAATGGTCTCTCTCTCCCTCTCTTCCCCTACGCGGATTCCATAGCTCGTCCGTCGGTGAAGCCACCGCCGCCTCCGACGCCATCGCGCAGCATCTCGAACAGCAATTTGAGCAGCATTGCGTCACCGTTCAGTGCCGTTAATACGGCTCTGGTGCAGAGTGCTGCGATAACGACGTCAGCGCCATCACCACCGCTGCAGCCGCCATCCACTTCGAGCAGCAGCAGCAGCGTCGTCGCTCTGCGCGATCAATTCCGTTTCAGTTCAACGCCGCCAACGCCACCGAATGGTGGCAGCATCAATGCGAGCCCAAAGATGCGTGAGAAGGTGCAGCCCATCATACTGAATGGAGGACCCATTATCAATCCGCCAGCGTTGCCACCGCATCGCACCTGCCCGCCGCCACCGCCCCCACAGCGACAGTCGAGCAATGTAAGTAGAGCAACAGCCAACAAGTTGGCGCATCTGCCAAAACAAGAGAGCTTTTGATGCACTGCAAGAAATCCTTCGGTTTGTTTTTATATGTCAATGATGTTTTAGTTTCTCAAATGAGCACTAAATACGTCTCAAATATAGATAGATTGACATTCCATACGAAATCATGTTAGTAAATAATCGGTAAGCAGTTGGCATAATTTACATATGCAAATTATTTCAATTGCGCATTTTGCGAAGTGTGCACATTAAACAGTTACTCTCTCACACGCGCAGTGTTGCTGCTCTCTCTTTTCTGTTAGGGCTGCGCATTCGCTCTTTTGCTCTCCGCATTTAGGCTTAGCTTTTTTTCTTACTACCTTTATAGATTTTTCGCACAATAAGTGCGACGTGACCAAAACAGCTTTGAGACAAATTTGTCGCTCATCGTACGGCTCGCTTTGCGCTGTTGTTCTTCTTGTGCCCGTTTTCGTTATTGTTGAGAGTGTCTTGTTGTTGTGTGCCTGTGTGTTGTGTGTGTGTGTCTGTGTGTTGTGTGTGTGCTATTGAAAAGTGCAGCATAGTTTATAATATTGTCAAAAAACCTCACTTAGCATGTGAAACGCTGGATATCGAGGACTCTGTGCAAGATTAGGCAATTGTGTGAACTGAAAAAGTTTTCAAGCATTAGCAGCTGTGCCCCGCTCAAGGCCACCAACGTCAGGCTGATGCTCAATCAAAAGCGCAACGTAATTCAAGTTGCATTCATTGCATACTCGAAACAAATCAATTGAAATGTGTTTTTCTCTCTCTCTAATTCTATTGTTGTAGACTGGCTCCCAGCAGCAGCTGCAGCAGCAACAGCAGGCGCCTGTGCCGCCGCAGCGTTACTCCTCGATACGGGCGAATGCTCCACTGACGCCACCCACGCACATGGCAAATGCGACGCACAATTTTGGCAGCAACGCTGGCCTGGCAACGCCAACAGCCGCTGGAGTTGGGCCAGCAGCAGGAGCGGCTTCGGGTGCGACGGGCGCATCTGTTGGTCGGCTTGTCATCGATTTGGAGGCAAAGTTTGGCAAGCGATTTCATAATGTCACCGAGTTTCCCAAGCCGCCTCCATTTCTAAATATACAAAAAATCTATCCTAGTCGCACGCTTAAGGCAACCAATGGTATGTAAAGGATATAAATATGCATAAGTGTGTGTGTGTGGGTGTGTGTGTGTGTGTTTTTTAATGGGTGTGTGGGCAAATTCTACTGCGCCTTGTTAATTATTACATTATTATTGAATACGTTTACGACTACAAATTATGATAAAATCTTATTATGATTATTATTGTTATATGCACATATGGAATGCTGTTATATAATGAGTATACATACAATACATACGTACATATATGGCAAGAATAAATTGCTGCTTATTATTATTATTATTATTTGTATTTCTAAGCACACACACACACATAATGTAGCACCATTTGGAGATAAAGAACCCTTATACATCGATGCAATTTGCATTAATTGCCTTCAACACACGCACACACACACACACACACACACTCACACATACCCACACACACACACACCTGTTAATAAATTAAAAGTTACAATTGATGATTAATTATTGTTTGATTATCGCGAAATAAATGTTATAAAATGTATTTAAAACAAAAAAATGTTGATAGCTTTATTCCACATAATTTTTTCTGTTAGAAACGCATCTTTTTTTATAATACTTAATAAATGTTTAAAAAAAAAGAAAGAAAATCGCGATATTATTACTAAACACACAAGCAAGTTTTATATGCCCCCTCCATACTACGATTATTGATTGCATTATGTACGAGTCCCGATGCAGACTATATATAACTGTAGCGCATGCTTTTACTTTATATGTACTGTCTTCGATCCGGCTTCATTTTATTTATATATACATACACTACATACATACATGATATACATATGTGTTGTACTTTTATATACCGTATCTATTATATATATATATATATATATATATATATTGTTTTACATATAAATCGAGAGAATATTTAATTTTAGCACAAGCACATTATTGTTTTATACATATATATATACATATATATTGAAGTTATTATGAACAATAAAAACAACCAAAATAAAATCGAATTTTAACTACATTTTACATGCGTTATTTGTTGTATTTTTTGTTTTGTCATCCACATTTAGCAGTTCCTCTTTCCACTTGTCTTCTTTTTATCCTCGTTTCATTTGTGACCGTTGCGTTTGCTTGTAAATTTTCCATTGCCTAAGCAGAAGGCGCCGCTTTAAAACATCGAAAACTGTCTATATACCTATATATATCCCCTTCTCTCCTATACCTGCTTCGCCTTAACGATGATGATATATGCAGAAACGCCAAACAACAACAATAACAACAGCGGCGGCGGCACCAGCAGCAACAACAACAACAGCGCAGCTGCATTCAACAACAATGTTAAAGCGCCAACAGCTGCGACAACGGCACTGAAACCCGCTTATGCGCCATTCAAAAAACACCGCGCACCCGCACCGCCCCCGCAGGCAGGCGTCGCCGCCGCCACAGTGTCTGTGATAAGGCAATCCAGTTTTCTCTATGGCGGCAACAGCAGCAGCGCAGCAGGCGCCAGCGCTGTCGTCGGCGCATCTGCTGTTAATGTGCGTCCCAAATCACAGCCGGCGTCAAGTGTGCCGCGCAATTCGACAGTGTACTGAAATGGTCGACTGTAAAGTCGATGTTAATTGTAATGTAAATGATATCGATGTTTTTTGCTTTGTATATATATGTGTGCGTGTGTGTGTGTGTGTGTGTGTGTGTCTCTTTAATGTGTTGTGTTGAGAGTAAATCTGTGAGGATGTGTGCGAAATTCAAACTGTTAAAATTGTCTATGTAAAGTGTATAAAATATAATCAGAACAATAATATAACCTAAAAATGACAAGGTGCTGAAATATTGTATGGGGTGCCCGATTAATAACATATTATATAGTAAATATATATGTCTGTCTTAGGGATGTGGCGTAAAGAGCTTAATTTTATATTCTTGTTCTTAAATGAAATTTAACAAAAAATATTCCCAAGGCAGTTTTGAGTTTCGATTAGTTCGAAAATAATTTCCATAAAAAAATATATGATTTTAATTTGAATCTCCTCTCAGAATGTAAACAGCATCAAATTTAGAACTGTCAAACAAGTTGTTCATTTGTGAGGTTGAAATTGATTCGAGCTAAAAAAAAGTGTTAAATTAAGCTTAGCGTCTTCCCCAAGGCTTAAACAATGATACTAAAATATACCTATATAATCTGTACATAGCAAAATTAGCAGCATTTGAATCTAGACCAAAGTTAGTCAAATTACAATTACCCAAAAGAGAGACAAAAACGCAAGAAAAAAAAACACGAAACCCATTTATAAATAAATATATACAAATATAAGAAGCGTTTCTGTCGCTAGCCCTAATCTTACTAGACTGAAATTGTTGAACCGAAATTCAAATGTTAAGTACACTTATGTATATTTTTAAAGAAAAACGCACACAAAAATGTTAAATGATTAATTGCAAATGCAAAAACTGAAAATCATAGCACAACCGAATGTTTTCCAACGAACTCACTCAAAAAACATCTATCATCGCCACAAGGAGCTCTCAATTAAATCTTCATGTTTTTTCTTATTTTGTGTGATTCAACAATTCGAACTACTTTTGTATGCATTCCTTAACCCAATTACATATTTGTTATATATATTAAAAAAACAAAAGGCAACCGCTAGGGCAATATTATTCATTATTCATTAACATAAAATTAACTATTATTAAATTTCATTGTTGTTGGACTTCGGAGGTCATATTAGAAATAAATAACCAGCATATTTGCAAATTAACATTCGATTCAATATCATTGCATTTACAAGTTATCATATTAATAAATTTCAAAAGCATTAAACAAAATTCAAACGAGTTTTAATGGGGCGGGCATTTTTGATTAGGTTAATGAAACGCTCTCAAATCGTATGCTTTTTAAATGCGTATTTTCTTTAATACAATGTACTATCAAGCGCATATAGTATATATATATATATATAGATGTATACATATTATGTCCATTATAAACAACAATAGTTAGATTTCACAAAACATAAAGCTATAACAATAATAGTCTTAATCACAACTGAATCGTAAACAATCGCACTTTTGTCCCCTATAAAACTAAATGAATGGCGCTCTTTGTCTCCATATCTCCCATCTTAAGAAGTGGTGTGCTCAAGCTGCAGTTCCTCCACTGCCTCCTGCAAGGGGCGATCCTCCCGTTTGCGTATACGCTCGCATTTCGGACATGGCTGCTGGTTGTTAAGACATTCGGCGTGAAAAACAGCGCCACACGTAACACACTAAATACACAAATTAAAAATGATGATTAAATTATAAAAATATACTTGTGTTTTTTTTGGCAGCTCACCCTAAATGTGGTGGCAATGTGAAAGGGATAGAGTACTCGCGGACTCTGACAGATCTCGCAGATGAAACCCTTTAGCTGGCACAGGCGACACTTGAGCACATGCGCCTCGCCCAGCTTGAAGGCCTTCTGCAGCTGCTGGCAGAGTGTGCCACGCTGTATCAATGCCAGATCGGCAATGGAGTACTGATGTATGTGCTCATAGAGATATTCCCGGCCACAGAAATCGCTCTGCAGCAGTTCAATGATGGATGGCGCACACGTGTAGAGATAGGCACGTATGAAATTCAAACGGATGCGCAACGATTGCAGCTCAGCCATTGCTTCGGAGGCATAGTAAATACTGGGATTGAGCAGCTGCATATCGAGAAAGGGCTGCGACCGAAACTCGGCCAGGAAGGTAGCGGCCCGTTTGCTCACGCAATATTTGCGAAAATCCCAATTGTAAATGATGCGTGCCGGTATGAGTTGAGTATCTGCATCCATGCAGCCGTTGCAATAGTAGTTGCCACTAAACGCACAAACTCTGCAACGCATTGGGATTGTGTTATATGTGTAAAGGAGTTGCTATCTTGGTTTACTCACTGAAAATTGTTATCACCAATGCCCAGCGGATGCTGGCAGCCCTTGCAGAGAAAACCCTGCGCATTGAGACCGGGTTCGCGGGGCAATTGACAAAGTTGGGCAACCATTTGTTGCAGCTCCGCCATGTCAAAGTTCGAGGTGATTAGCTCAAAGTCCGAGTTGGTCTGTGAGGAAGAGTGGCGCATCATCAGCTTCGGATACAAATGCAAATTAAATTTCAACTTACGTCAAGGGATTGCAGATCACTCATATCATCGGTAACAACGGATTCGCTTTCCCTTTGTTGTTGCTGCTGCGGCTGCTGTTGTTGTTGCTGTGCCACATTCAATGTGGACGCACTGGCGCAAAACTTTTCCCAGATCTGTGACCAGCCCGCGGTATCGTCGCGATTTTTTTCGTGCTTGCGCAACAGCGCATTGTAGCTGCAGCCATTGGGTGAGCGCAGACTGCAGGCGCTGCTCATGCTAACGGAGCGCTGAAAGAAACGTGCAGGAGTCTCATCTGTCGGCGATTGGGTATCCAGATCGGCGGACCAAGAAGTTTGCATCAGATTTGTCAGCGAATTGCTGCCACTCGGTGGAATCTCAGGCAACGGCTCCTCAATGTGTCGCACGGATAGTTTGCGAGACCGCAGTTGTTTGCCCGAGCTGGACTTGTGCTCAACTTGGGCTTCAACTGGATTATCTGCCTCTTTTGCGTCCTCCTCCAATGTGGGCGTTTGCTCCTCGTTAATAATATCCATTTCATCCACTTTCTGCATGAACAAATCGAGTATTTCGTGCTGATTGAGATCCGCATTGCCAAAGTGGCCGCCGCGACTAAAGGGACTATTGGAAATGGATTCCGAGAACAGTTCGTTAGTATGAAGTGGCTGCGGTGTTGGTATGGCCACAATTTCAGTTGCCAACGAGCTGGCAATATCAACGCCGCAACTTATCTAAAAAAGAATAATTAACATAAGATTTAGCATAAATCAATTCAGATTCGTTTAATACCGGACAGGATTTGAGTGCAGGCGTCCACAGATTGGAGAGTTGGAGTGCATAATCGGGCCATTGGTTGAGCAGGCTCGAGTTGACGGGCAAGTCGAATGAAACATACGCTTCTAGGCTCTCCATGATCTTGGCCGCCGTTTCCAATCCCTCGCCATCCTTGAGCAGTGCATCACTTTTGTAATAGGGCCGCAAGGCTGAACCATTTTTACGCATATTATTCAAGTATGCGGAGAACACGGAATCGTTGAGGGACTGACGCACCCAGGCGCGACACTGTCCAATCTCGGAGGTGATTTGAGTGAGGCACTGAATCTGCTCGATCACCTGCTTGTGCATGAAGATCATTGCCGGCGACCAGAAACTTGGCTCGGGCCTTCGTTCCACATCGCCAGCAATCACATTGATGGTGGCCCACAGAAACGAGTCTTTCAGGCCATGCAGAAATAGGGCCTCCAGGGTGGTGCACAATGCGCTCGTCTGTTCGCAGAGGCCCAGCACCTCTGTGGAAAGTTATGTGAATGAGTCATTCGCTCGATTGAATAAATAAATATAGATTAAGGGACTTACCCAATCCTTTTTGCTTGACTTCAAACTCAATTTCTCTCGCATTCTCGTTTAGCGTGTTGATCAAAGCCTCCTTGACGACATTCTCACGCTTCGACGAAAAATGATTTAGACTCCGAAAGAGGGCGCTCATTTGTTATTGTTATTGTTCGACAATTATTTATTATTTATCTTTGTGTTTTCTTTTTTGTTCTCGCACTGGCAGTTCCAGCTGTTTGCCAGGGCAGTCAGAGAGGGATTGACTCCAGTTCATTTGAGCTATTATAAGTTCAAACGAACTAAACCAGTTAAGGTAATCGATTAAAATATGTACAATCGGTGCATGCTATCGAAGGTGACGTCACAGCGACCAAAACCGTTTCTAACGGTTTTTACCATATTCAAATTGGCACGGAATTCATAAATGATCACGTAAGCGGGATACAATTTCCGCTTGGTTTTAGAATAAAAACAAAACTCGTTCTTGCTATTCTTGGGACTTTCTTTCTTGGTGCGAAGCATATGAAAAACCCACGCAAATTGAGCAACCACAACATCAACAACACCAAAATACATTTTTTAATGACATTGATGCCTTGGGGTTTTATTTCATCGCATTAGTGAGTCAATCGCTTAAGTTCCATCAGTAAATTGCATTTAAATCGCATTACTCTGAAATATCACTTGTAAAATGTAAAAGAGCTTTTGATTGTAATTATTTATTTTTTTTTATTTGTATTTTTGTTTTAGCATATGAATCCCGACTTGTCAATAAGGCTGTGCACGTAACCCGACTTTGTATTCGTCATTCAGTCAGTCACTCGATTTTGAAGACAGAAATTTGTGTTAAGGTCAGGGTGACCAACACGGCTTATGCTGCCATCATTGAATGTTGTCGTTACTGTCTCGTTGTTTCAACGTTTTAACGCATTTTTCAATATTTTTGCAATAAAATTGTATAGCTTTGGCTATCATTGATATCTTACAGAAGATGCGCTCCAACTGGTTCAGGCAGGCACTCAAAAAACACCAAAAAAAACTGGTCTCTCATATGAATTTTCAAGTGTTTCTCATTCGTTGTTGTTGTGGTTTTTCGTTTTTAATTTTTAGCGTGTTTCTCAAAACATTTTTGGTTTTGGTGTGGGCCGGCGCCTGCATTCAACAATTGCATTTATTGGAATTTAAATACACCAAACATAATGAAATATTTACGATTAATTTGACCTTTTGAAAATGTTTTTTTTTAATATTTATATAAATACCATTTGAATATTTATATTTCTCTCCTAATGAAATGTCAGCTTGAAGCTGTAGTAACGCAGAAGCGTTTAATGTCTGTGAAATTTTGTGAATGAAGCGATTAATAAATAAAAAGACAGGTGAAGGGTCGCCAAAAAAAAAATTCAATTTGTGGATTACGCTCAAAAATGTTCATAATTTCCCTAACTGTGTGTGCCCCCCTCCGATTAAGCTGCTTAAGGGCTCTCAAACTCTATTAAAGTAAATAATATATAGCGTGAATGCTGTCACTGCATTGTTGTTTATTTCTTGCTGTTTATTTGTTGTTGTTGTTGGTGTTGTTGCAGTGATGCTGAGTTGGCGCTTTTGGGGCAAACTCCACTTAAAGTTCGACTTGGGCCGTGGGCCATTGTTATACAGTGTACTCGTATAGCAAATATATGTAAGTAGGAAAACTGAGAAACGAGAAATTTTTATAAAAACGTTTGTTTTCGTAATACAATTTTGATTACTTCTTTGACGCCGCTTGAGTCGAGGCAGCGTCCCGTTGATGGCTTTGTTTGGAACATTGGAGCTCTCAGCTTTGATTTATTGTCGGTGGGTGCACAACAACAACAGCAACAACAACAACAACAAAAGCGCAGTAGCGAACCATTGTCCATTTGGTAATATCTTTTGCGGTAATTGTAACAATAATAAAGTTAAAGCTGAACTAGTTATGATTTAACATTTGATGCTCAGGCTCTGGCGTAAAGCTCATCATTCGTTCGTTTACGGGGAAGTGCCATCAAATGCGGAACCGGCTGACATAATTTCAGTTTTTGAGCGCCCTGGCAGATTATGTTGGCAATTATGAACTAGAGACACAATTAGTGAACATTAATCGATCAGTGTGTTGAATGTGCATGCTCATCATTGTGTAATCAAATCACACTTTGATCATCAGGGATCATCGATTGAAAGAGCAAGACAGAGAGAGACAGACAGAGAGAGATAGAGAGAGAGAGAGAGAGAGAGCGATATTCGATAATTGTCTTTTTAATTGTCTTGCACAACTCGATTCTTCACACAATGTGATCTAAAATAAGCGCAGCTGACTCAATCCAGAAAATGCAAAAAAAAAACATACAAAATGACAAGAAATTAATGCAATTGATGACTGAAGACACAAAAAAAAATGACTTCACAAAAGAGTTGCCGCTCATAAGCGTAAGTGTTTAATGATGCTGAAAGCGAAAGCCGCCAAAGATGACGATCTATCAAAGAACAGGATCTATTCCATGTATGTATGTATATACATATATACATTCCAAGACCGACGACATAAGTGATGCATGATGAACACGCTGGCTGTGACATTCCCAGATAGACGAGTTCCTAGCTTAGACTCCAAAACCAAACCGACCTGTATAAATATATAAATAAACAATAATTTAAAAAAAGAAGTAAAAAACATATGAGTTCTATCATAAACACTATTCATTTTAATTCATTGCTTTGCATAATTTTAAAAATATACATGCTAAAATCTTAACGCGTTTGCGATTGGCAACAGTTGTCGAGGGCAGTTGGCTATAGGTTTACAGTATGTTAGATCGTTGTTAGCTTGACCTTGGGCGACATTGGAAATGCGCTTCAGTGCCTCGGATCAAGTATGCAAATCTATACGCAATATGATTAAAGGCAATTATGGCAATTAATTTCACTGTTGTTTACCACTGCAGTTAACAATTGAATCGGTCTATGGAATCTCTGTGAATATTTGTGTGTACATACAAACTCGTATAACATTTTATATGTGCATATATAGTTGGTAGACTTGCGTAAAATTAGAATAAAAGTGAGAGTGTCAAAATCAACACTGCAAATGTTATTTGATGCTGCACAACTTCATTTTTGCCCGGAATATTTGTTTATCTATTTGCTTAGACGAAGCTGCTGCGCTGAGCCACAACCTGCACACTGGTTCAATATCTACGTTTAGCTTGCGAAAAGGTAATGGGTGTAAATCCGTTATTAAAAAATTGAACATTTTAGACGGAAACACAGCTAGTGAATAATTCCACATCTTGTACAGTTGTAAAAAAATATACTTTTATGTGTAGTTATTCATTAGTATTCGCACAAATCAAATCATATGTTTATTTTTTGAAAGATTTGTCAGCAACCAGCTACTTTTTATGTATAGTTATGAAATAACATAACAAATCAAATTATTTGTTTTCGCTGAAAGATTTATAGTCATAATAAATCAAAATGTGCGCAATTTGTTGGCAATCATTTACGTCAAGCAATCGTGAATAAATTTTGACCACTGTGCGCAGTCGCTGTCAGCTTTGAGCCAAGCATAAAGCCAAGCTTTATTCGTTGTCGCTGACGTCGGCGAAGTTTACTAAAAGCGCAGAACTCGTGAGCTACGGACGTGTTTCTGCTACGCTTGAGCGCATCGCGCATCTTAATTTTCCTCGTCGTTAACGTCTTAGTCTCCGTCTTCGTAACCGTCTCCGGCGCATCTTTGCGAGTCGTGAATTCGTGTCACAATTGATTAAAATTGTCTGTGTGCAGTCGCGACAAGAAAAAAATCAACAAATAAATAAATACGAAAGAGAGAGAAAAAAAAATATTAATATTACATATTATTTGTATTTGGCAATAAGGTTGTTTGTGTGCACGCCGGGCGCTGATTGCGTCGCTGTGGATCGCTGTCATCATACTCAGTACCAGCAGCAGCAGGCAGCATCTTCTTCGACTTAGTAGCATCATTATTATTCTGCCTACGCGCTAATTATATTCCTCGCGGATTTTTCAAACTCGTTTGGGCTATGCCCAATTCTAAATTATCCGTAGCGTGACAAATACGAACTTAAGTAAATCCCCAACAAAACAACGACAAAAACAATAACAATAACATCACCTTCAGTTCCCAAATTATAAAAAAAAATACAAATAAATTCCGTAATGCAAACGCGCAGCTTTAAATTGGAGCAGCGCAGTCGCAGTCGCAGTGCTGCCGGCTGCGTTACCGTTGCGCTGCTGTTAATGGCAGTGCTGGTGAATATCGATACAGCAGCTGGGAGGCCTGGTAACATACATATTGATATTCGAACTGGATATCGATTTTGATACCAGTTCGAATTCGTGATCAATTCGCACAGAGCCATACGATATTTAATTAGTGTTTGGTTTCCTTTGTTTAATTTCCTTTTCGTCTTTCGTTTTTCGCCTATTTGTGTGTTGCTTTCTTTATTTACTTTTGGAATTACGTTTTTATGCGCATGTGAATTAAGT
Source organism: Drosophila basisetae (assembly GCA_035041595.1). Taxonomy (NCBI): domain Eukaryota; kingdom Metazoa; phylum Arthropoda; class Insecta; order Diptera; family Drosophilidae; genus Drosophila; species Drosophila basisetae. The sequence continues at coordinate 8,614,272 of JAWNLB010000144.1, forward strand.
CTATAATTTCCAATTGTTGCATGCTTGTTTACTTCTTTAATCTGTTTGTAATCAATTTAGTCTTCTTTGCTTAGTCTTTAAGTTGTATGCGCAGCAAACATTTAAATATTAAATATAATACCTAATTAAAGTTAGTGTTGATATTTTGTCAGAAAAAAAGACATCAAATATATATTTGCATAATATGTTATTATTTCAAGACTACAACGCCTTTTTTATTTTCCTTTCCACAAATATTTTGCATAAAATCTTTCCGTATCTATTAAAATAATTGTTATGTCTTTTTTTCCTTGGCTTAAGATGCTCATAATAATTTACGAGATTTCCTGATTCTATAATTGCTGTCATAAATTTGAAAAGTTGATTTTATAGTTATAGATTTTGTTTTTTTTTTCCTTTAAATTCTAATTGGCAATATTATTATTCTATCTCTAATTAACTTTAATATAACTTTTAAAATAAGTGTAAATAACAATATATCTCAATGTCCTTTGAACTCAATGTCTGTTTGAACTGTTCCCATAACTATATCCTCCAATTGTCACTAATTCCCAGCACACACATCTAACTAATCATCACAAATCGTCTTCAAGGCTATCATGTAGAGTATTTTTCGTCAATATCATAACGTGTTCTCCCGATTCATTGACCTTGATGTGTAAGCTGCGCTCATGACCCAAAGGTACACATCACGCTTCATCAGGGCTATCCATTGTCCACTTAACTTAAAATGATTGCCAATGCATCTTTTTGTGGGACGCATCTTCATCTGAATCGGGGGCCCCTGCGGCGGAACGGGCGCCTCAAATAAGCTGGCAAATCAACTCAGCGGAAATTTGTAATTATTATTATTATTATTTTGTTTTTAAAATTAAACAACTGGACACTTATCAGCTGTTGTGCAGACCCCCAAAACGATAAAACTAAAGTAGTAGCTGTAAAAATAAATAACTCTGCCGCCATTGGCGACAAAAACATCTCATTCCCAAAGGCAACTTGAAAGGCAAATGAAACTCGAGAAGCCGCCGACCCCAGACAATAACAAAAAAAAAAAAAAAGAAAACAAAAAACATCAAAAAAGCAACAAACATTATGTAAGAGCCAAATGATGTGACTGGCAAGGCTTCGGTTATGGTGTCGGTGTCGGTTTCAGTATCGAGGAGGAGCCGGAGGGTGTCCCCTTTCGAGGGCGACCTCTGGGAGTGCTCTTCTTTAACATCAGCTTGTACTCTTTAATAAAAAACGACTGTTTATCTTGTGTCTTGGGGGGGTTGCCGACAAGTCCATAAATTGTTATGACAATTTGTTAAGCTTGGTTGGTAAACTGACTTCTGTTTTTGTTGTTTTCATTGTTTTCTTTTGGGTCATGGGGGACCAAGAAAAGAGGTTAATTGCCGACTTTATTGCAATCCCAGAGGGGAACTTCGTCTTCTTTAGAATGTGACAACTACTAATAAGTAAATAAGTACAAGCAGCTTAGCATTAGATGATCAGACAACTGATCAGCAACAGTTCATCAATACACTTGGAAAAAAATGTGTCAACTAGAATTTTGACAGCTTGACAAATTTGAATTACCAAAAAAACAAAAGGTTTTTTTCTTTTATGATTTTTAATACTTAAAAACAAGAATTTTTGCTTTATTAAAATTCTGTGTCGTATTTTCATTGTATTTTTTTTTTTTTTATGACAACTAGTTAGTCTTCTTATCAAATATATATGCAAATAGTTCAAAATCTAAAATCCTTGGCACATGATTAATGTAAATATTCTTAGTTGTTTTAAGCTGACTTTTGCCTAATTTAGGTTTAATATATTTAGTTCCATTCGTTTATTGGTTAATTGCTTGCGATGATTCGTTGATTTTGGCCAGTGGCGCATCTCTGCTTTGCTAATTCGGCTTGAAATTGAATTGGCCAAATTGAATTGGCAGCTTTTCACCGCTTTGATTGCCATACAATGGCTTATAATCAATTTGAGGCTCTTTGCCATTTTAAGTGGAATTTCTTCACACGACTTGTCGACAATATATTTGGTATTTTTTGTGTGAACTTATCCGTTATACGTGATAATTAACAAATTTGCACAGATTTTCGTTGTTGCTTTTGTTGTGGTTTTTTGGTTGTTGTTTTGTACAATTAAGGGGGGAGGGGCCTATTGTGAAACTATGCCTTTTGTTATATTACTAGATTTAATATGATCCGCTTTGGAATTCAGCGCAGCCCGCCTAATTTCATAATTACTTAATAACCAAGCACAATGAAAAGATCCATTAGATATATGTAAATATATATGTATATATTTAGCTGTAAGATATAATTGATAATCTGCGAATGAGTTTTTGTTACGTCACTAATGAGTTTTAATTGAGTGAGATTAAATTGTGTAAATTACCCCAAAACTTTTGTATTTAAATCAATCAAATAATCTCCTCGATTGTGTCTTTGATTTTTCATGCATTTTCAATAGCTGGCATTTCCGCTTGAAATTTACTTATTCGATGTTGTTTGCAAATAATTCCATAGATGGTAATTGCTTTCATTCTTCTTGATGTTTATTCAAGTTTGTTGTGGGAATTTAATATTTATTGTCAAACCAAAGCTGTCACTAAATTATTATTTACACGCGCGAGACATTTTTTGCTATGTTGGTGATCAGCAAGATGATGATAATCGTGTGGGTTTTACGATTTAAATAAGTCGATAACTCAAGGTCGAAGAAGATGATACAGCGATCGCGAGTTGAGATTAATAAGAAATAAAATAAATAAAAAAGAAAATAAAATACATTTATCGCTTTTATTATATATCATCTTAACGAAGGTTGCTAAGCATTGCAAAAAAGTTGTCAAAAATCAAACACTAAGCAAACAAACTTTAAAAATGGCCAAGCATAAAAATATAATCAAATAAAACAACGATAACCAAATGACAAATCTTGACATTATCCCATTGTCATTTTCTGTTTGTTTTTGGTGGGTGCAAATGTCGTGAAGTCGTCAATCAATTAAAAAACTTAAATTAAAAAGCGCTGTTCACATCAAACGTAAAAAATTGGCGAACAAACAAAATTTAATTGGCAGTGAACTTGGCAAACTAAGTTTTGACTAGTTTTGGGGCGTGAAAGATTAATAGTGTTATTTATAATTTATACAACCTTTATTCATTAGAATCTCTTTCTGGAAATCTATCAATTTTTATATTAATATTAATGAAATTTTGTGTTACAAACACTTTCACACAATCAAGTACAAAAAAAAAGAAGAAAAAACTTTAAGTTAGTCAAGCAATATCTGACATTTGTATCTGTAGATAATTCATATTTATGAGGTGCCGTCAGATTATTTTTGTACCTCATTTTAATGAGTTGTTCTCGGATGTCAGGGACTCTGATAAAAATGAGCGGCATCATTTTTCATAGCTCTATTCAAGCTGAGACTGATAAGCTGTCTGTCAAAAAAGTTAATCCCACTGCCATTGGACAAGCATGTTTATTTATTTTTAATCAAGTGCAATAACAATACCCATAGCTGAAGGCTACACTAGTCATGCTAAAAAATCCCAGTTTTTAGTTAGATTGTTCAGTTTATAACTGCAGTTCTTGCAGTATTTAATAATAATAATAATAACAATACCCGTATGAATGCCAATGAAAAAACATTAATAATATAGAAAATGAATTTATGCACATATGTTTAGCAACAGGAACTCGGCTAGAAATAAAGAAACGCCTACCAGAAGTCTCCCTCTCTCTCTCTCTCTCTCTCATTCTAACTCGCTCTCTCTATCCGCTCTCTATCTCTGTCTTTCTCTCTTTATAGTTCTGGATTGATTTGTCAAAAACCGCATTCTAAAAGATCAGTTTTTTTCTTTTAAATTCCCACATCAGATTCTAATTAAATTATTGGCTTTTTGCATAGTATAACTAACTTGATTCACACATTGCGGTTAAGATGGCCGTGTTAATGTTAATAATATATTTGTGCATTGATCAAACATGACTCTAAATCTACTAAAGCTTTATTGTTTTCAAAAGATTGCATGCTTACATTTGGAATTGTTGCAAAAATTCATTTACGTTTGTTACTGTTCAATTCTTGTTAATTATTTTTTCGAAACAAGTTTCACACACACAAATACCGCCAAAAATTCCGCAGTATTCTTTGTGGGAATCTTAAGTGAGTCAAAAAATGGATAAGTATGACTCTCAAATAATTCAAGTGGTTATTAATCAGTTAATTTATTGACAGCTGCTAGAATAAATTTGGGAATTCACTGCGAATTTGTGAGAAACATATTTTACTTTGATTTGGTTAGTAGAAGTATGTGTATATGGATATGTATATTAATGTGGGCGCTGGGCGCGGCTTTTCATCGATAAGGCCAGTCGGATCAAGTTTGACTGGTTTGGCATGTGCTATAAACATCCTCCTCAGTGAGTGACGCATATTTGCTCAGTTCTAATACAATACAAAAAATATATTATATATATCAGCGTCAAAGGTTTTTTTTTTAATGTTGTAACAAGTCGTGGCTGGGGCTGGAACCTAGTTTGAAAATCGTTTCGAGCACTTATTAAAAAGTATTTATTAAGTTTTAATTTGTAATGCTGACCAGCCAGTATGATTAAACTCCGTCGTAAATATCGACAATAAAAGTTGTTATTCGAAATTGAAACGCATACTTAAAATTGAGGCGTAATCGTGGCATTAATCTTTAAAGTTGAATCACATTTCTAATCGAGAATTTGTAAAAATTTCATTTAATTTCCTAATTTGAATATCCATGAATATTAATAGACAAAATCATGATTGCAGGGTATCTGCTAGTTGAGCTCTCTCTCTATCTCTAGACTGCAGCATTCCTACTTGTTATGTTTAACAATCGTATTGGCAAGTTGAAATATAGTATTAAACTTGAATGCATTCAATTTCAAGCATATAGAAAAACAAAAGACTTAGGCAACGAACTTGGATGTCATTTTAACACTTGGCACATAAAAAGCAGCGGCATTTACTGAGTAACCCCAGCTGGCCTGACTAACTAAAATTGAATTCAAATTGAAATTCTCTGCTCGTGTGTTATGTGTCAACTTTAACTGCTCTGTAAATAAAAAAATAACAAAACAAAACAAGCAAGCTTAACACTAGGATGACTAGTCTTGCAGACACCCAAGATATATGTATGTCTGGGCATTTAAGGCAATGTCAATCAATCAGCTAGAATGGCAGCCAAATTGACAAAGAGCCACACAACTGTCTCATCTTCAATCTTCATCTGCTTCTCCTTCTGCTGCTTCTTCATCCATGGCATCTTCTGTTTCTAACACGTTCGAGGCTCGCCAACAAATTGCTGCAAACTCTTGACATCTTCTTGGCTGTAGCATTCACTCACACATACGAACAGTCAAATGCATATATGTACATACGAGCATATACATACACATGTTAGTCGCAACCATAAATCACAAACAACAACAACAACAAAAATCTTCCCCCTTCTCTGCAGATGTGCGACAATCGCCATTTTCATTAGATTTGCAACCGCCATTGGCTGAGGCAAACCCCACTGACTTCGCTCGGGCCGTTGATAGCTACGGCAATCCCATTGATGCACTGCGTCCAATTGATACGCCCGATGGGCGCAAGGTCGTCAGCGCTGAGGGTGTTCAATTCGAGATACCCAATTATGCATCAGGCATCACTGAGATACGCAAGCCATCCGATGATTTACTGCCACCGCACACTGGTGAGTTCACAACAAAAAGAACAGCAACAACACCAACAACTACAGCAACAGCAGCAAGGGGTACAGCAGCAGCAGCAACAGTTGCAGCAGCAGTAGCAGATGGCAACATCGCCAGCGGTGCAACAACCACAGCCACAGCCACCACAACAACAACAGCAGCTTCAAATAATAACCAAACTCACAAAGAAAACACAAGTCTCTTAGTAGCAAATTCACCTAGCACTAATAGCACCACTAGCTTAAGCCTAACCCGCATCCACACCCACACCAGCACCACAATCGCATCCACACCCACATCCACAACCATTCCCCCACATGTAGTACCGGTAAATTTATCCAGATCCAATCATGCCAAGCGTGAATCGTCTGGGCAGAAATATGTAATTATGGCCCCTAGTCCAAATCATGCACCACCCACATTTACCCTGCTCACCCTGAATCCCCAAGCCCAACCCCCCGCAGTCGCAGTCGTCGCGTCCAAACAGAACAATTCTAAGCGCATTGCCAGCCTTGACGCCACATATTCAACTCCAACTCCAACTCCTTCCCAACTAGATGCCATTGCAGTGGCGCAACCCAATTCGGATATCGACAGCACCAACGACAGCACCTCATTCGCATCAGCACTTGATACATCACTAACACCACCAAAGCATGCATCATCAACCACAACAGGCGACTCCCATGCGGCGGATGTCACTGTGGAAGTGGAGCAGGCTGAGTTGATACCCGTACACCAAAAACCGGAGGAGAAGAGTGGCACCCTGCCGGACTATCTGCTGGAGCTGCAGCAAAAGGATAAGAATGTTGGTGGACCAGTGCCGTGGACACCAGCACCGAATGGTGCACCACTTAGCGTCATCGCCTGGGATCTGTTGCCACCACTAGAAACGGCACCACAAAACGAACCAATAATCATAACCGAACAGCAGCCAACAAAGCATGTGATTGGCGTCGAGCAACCCGGTAGCCACAATATTCGCGTTAGTCTAAGCAGTGGGCAGGGCTTGTCTCCCCAGGAACCCGAACCGCTCACTCCAGGTGTGGTTTCTGTAGTGTCATTGGGACAGGATGGACCCGAGGCGCATGGCACCAATGCACATGTGGGCACCACCACGCCCAGCAATCCGGGAAGATTTGCTAATCGTAATCGCGGTAACGTTCATTATAGCACAACCACCACAACACCAAGACCACGCAGCACCACTACAGCCACAACGACAACTACAACAACTCCGAAACCAACAACAACAACCACAACAAGAAGACCAACAACAACAACTAGACCCACTACTAGAAGAACGACAACAACAACAAGGAGAACAACAACAACACCACGTCCAGCTAGGAGCACCACACCACTGGATCCATCGACCTTGTATAAGCTGGACAATGAAGAGGCCTATGCGTACACATTGCCACCATGGTTGCAGGATGTTACCGACCCGGATCTCGACGTTGCCGTCACTTTCATAGTGCCCACGGATAATGACCAGTATAATCATACCGTGGCCGATGATCTTGAGCCACCATTCGAACCGTTTGTAGATCTGAACAATCTTCAACTGACACCACCGCCCACGTCGGAGCGACCAAGCACAACCACAAAAGCAACCATAAAAGCAACAACCACAACAACGACGACGACGACAACAACAAAACGTCCGTCGGTTGCAGCACCATCAACAGCAGCACCCAGCACAGTGCGCCCCACTCAAGCACCGCACATTTTTAGAGCACACACCACTCAAAGACAACAACAACAAGAAAAAGAACCACTGATTACAACAACCACCCCTAAACCCACAGATCCAGCGAAGACAACGCCAGCGGTGCCTGTTGAACCCAATCCATTTGATTCATCCACCTTGCCATCGTGGTTGAAAGACTTTGACTATCCCGATGTTGGTCCCGGCGTGCCCTATAATCCGGACAATTTTAAGGACTCAGCTGACGAGGGTGTCCAAAAACCGGGAGGTAGTAAGCCTAATGATTTTCAGCCAAATGGCTTTGCTAGTCATCCAACAGCAACCACAACCACAACAACCACAACAACGACAACAACCACCACCACTTCAGCACCAGCTGTAATTGATTCCTCTGCTTTTCCATCCAAAGTCACGCTTCCGCTTCCAGCCAGCAACGATGGCACCGAGCTAAATACTGTGGAGCCGCCGCTGGTGCTAATACCGCCTACAGTCCTAACTAACAGTGACAACAACGAACAACAACCACAACAAGAACACCCAACTTCACTTGACAGTCGCAGCGGTACCAAAAGTTCCACTTCTACTACAAACTCTATCACGCATTTTCCAGCACGCTTCGATCCGCCAGCATCACAATCTTCTGCGACGACTTACACGCAACCGGAACCTCAACAGTTTCTACCCGGCAATGGCAATCCAGTCGATGGCCAGAAGGTCGAGTACAGCAAGAGCGACGATGGCAAGGTCATAAGCACACTACTCAACACACAGCGCAATGGTTAGTCTTAGGTGTTATTCATTGAACTCAAATTAATCACAATCTCAATTTGCAGATGCGCAAGGCAGTAGCGTGCATCAAGGATCATCCTCCAGCTCCGCCGCGACCACATCAGCGACCCCTGCAAGCAATACGGGCAAATATACTGGTGGCTTTGGTGCACCCGCTGGTCTGCTGCGTCCAATAAGTGTCAGCAAGACAAACATCTATGTTGCTGGCGATGAGCACAAATTCAGCATCGATCAGGAGAAGAAACGGGTTCAGCAACAACGACCAGGTGGTAATACTGGTCGTTATACGGGTGGCTTTGGTGCACCCGCCGGCGTATTGAGTCCTGAGAATGCGCCCAGACCCTTCCAACCGACGCAGCAAACTCAGCAGTCTCCGCAGCCATCACGTTCGCTGTCAAATCAACTTCCGGTTGGAGCTGCATCCAGTCACAATCAGCATCGCCAGAACCGGTTTGGAGGACCACCCGGCATCCTTGTGCCCTTTGACAATGTGCAGCGCACCGATGGGCAGTAGTAGGCTATAGTTCCACTTGTTGCGACTACAGCAACTACTTTAAATTATTTATAAAGCATGTTTGTATGTATGTGTACTTATGTTAAAGTTTTCTAAGTTGAACTTCTCGATGTGTACTATAACGTAACTCAAAATCAATACGAATTTTTTTGACGAAAATCAAAAATATCTTCCCACGATATCGTTTGTTCATCTGTTTATATGTACAGCATACATGCGAAAAATATTCATATATGTACATATGTGTACATATCATGTAATATGTTATTTACATAATAAACTTTATAAAAAATAAAATTGCCGATTAGTATAAAATACTAACAACTAATAACGTTTTCGAAACAGCTGATGGGGTGGCGCTTTTTACAAGACTGAAAATTGATCATGGCTCAACCATATCTTTTCGGAACCTTGATCAAATATGTTATGACCTAGGGGTTTTGTAATTTCAGATTTTATCAAGCAGGCTTTCGCAATTATTTTTATAAGCCTAAAAGTATTCTTTTTAATTTTCATTTTTGAAATGATTCGGTTAAGAAAATTGTGTAAATACAGAAAATTATACAATTATCGAATTCTGTCCCAGTCAGTAAGCTTTATTGTAGTTTTTCCAGGGCTCGCAGCATTTTCAAATTTACGCGGGCATTCTGTATACATGCAATATGTACTAGAATAGTCACAATACGGTCACTTTGCCGTCGCGTGAAGTTGGCAGCGCGAGTCGCTTAGCTAAAGATTGCGCGTGCGTCGCATATCAATCAGCTTAGTGTTGCCCACAAATCGCCAAATGCTTCCGCAGCGGTGGTGGGCGTGACGTAAACGTCCTTCATTTGACTTTCAATTCGCTCAGCCAGAAGGCAAACGCTCTATCTGAACTGAAATTCGACAGAGCAGCTTGCAGTTGCTTCCCGACGAGTGAACTGAGCGAAAGTAAAAGTGGTGATCCAGGCAAATTTTCAAGACAATTAAATTAGAAAAAAAGAAAGTAAATCTAAAACATGTCGAAAATTGGTATTAATGGATTTGGACGTATTGGCCGTCTGGTGCTGCGTGCAGCCATCGATAAAGGCGCTAACGTCGTTGCCGTAAGTTATTTACTATTATATATTCCGTTATGTATATTTATATAGAGAAAAAATATTTGTAACACGTAATAACTGTGAAATATGTGTAATCTTCTTCAGGTTAACGATCCCTTCATCGATGTGAGCTACATGGTCTACTTGTTCAAGTTCGATTCTACTCACGGCCGTTTCAAGGGCACCGTCTCCGCTGAGGGTGGCTTCCTGGTTGTCAACGGCCAGAAGATCACCGTGTTCAGTGAACGCGACCCGGCCAACATCAACTGGGCCAGCGCTGGCGCTGAATATATTGTTGAGTCGACCGGTGTCTTCACCACCATTGAGAAGGCCTCCGTCCACTTGAAGGGCGGCGCCAAGAAAGTCGTCATCTCGGCCCCCTCCGCCGATGCCCCCATGTTCGTGTGCGGCGTGAACTTGGATGCGTACTCGCCCGACATGAAGGTCGTGTCGAATGCCTCTTGCACCACCAACTGTTTGGCCCCACTGGCCAAGGTTATCAATGATAACTTTGAAATCGTTGAGGGTCTGATGACCACGGTGCACGCCACCACAGCCACCCAGAAGACCGTCGATGGCCCCTCCGGCAAATTGTGGCGCGATGGTCGTGGTGCTGCCCAAAACATCATTCCAGCATCGACAGGCGCTGCCAAGGCCGTTGGCAAAGTCATTCCGGCTCTCAATGGCAAATTGACTGGCATGGCTTTCCGTGTCCCCACACCAAACGTGTCCGTTGTCGATTTGACCGTGCGTCTGGGCAAAGCTGCCAGCTATGATGAAATTAAGGCCAAGGTACAGGAAGCGGCCAATGGTCCATTGAAGGGCATTTTGGGCTACACCGATGAGGAGGTTGTCTCCACCGATTTCCTCAGCGATACGCACTCGTCTGTGTTTGATGCCAAGGCTGGCATCCCATTGAACGATAAGTTCGTCAAGCTGATTTCCTGGTACGACAATGAGTTCGGTTACTCCAACCGTGTCATTGACTTGATCAAATACATGCAGACCAAGGACTAAATATAAAAACATACATATATAATTATGCATACAACAACAACAACAACAACAGAAAAACCAACAATGTTAACTTCTCAATACGCACAAACAGGGGGTGTAGCATTTACATAACTAAATAGATGAGAAGCATCCAATCCATCCCCCAATTAATGATTCCCTCACATGAACACACATACATATACATATATACATATATATATATATATATATATATATATATTTATGTTTGCACATTTGTTGTGTATTGAAATCTTCTCACTCCTGTTTGTAGAGTCGCGCAACAACAGTTACATAAATTATATAACCTAATCTCGTTACAAATTTACGGAAATAAAAAAAAAAAAACAAAAAAACCCACATACGACATTTTTATTGCAATTGTGAAATCACCTCTGCTGGGGCAACTATTGATTTTTTGCCACATATCTTAGAGGGCTTAGTTGCATTTGACAACAATAGTATTTAATTGAAAGCGCATAATTATATTTCTAGAAATAGTTTGACACGCGTGTGTGTATATGTATATCTATACACACACACAAATGCACATGTATTTAAAAATATATGCTTTCTTCAATATGTAGCTGAATCAGTATGTATATGCACACATACATATATGTTAATGGACACACGTGCAATTACTGCTTGCTTTGAAACTGCCGGCAAGCCGGCTGAAATGCCCTTGACATTGAATTTATTTCATATATTATCTGGCATAACAATAAATAAGAGCAAGCAGCAGACGAAACACATGAATACAAAATTGGGGAAATACGCTTAGATAAGATAAAATCATAATTAGCGAAATTATTTAATTCAGATACAGTCACATTGTATATGCTCGTAACAGTGCCATTTTGAGTAAAATGTTAACACTTGACTGCATTTACATTTCGAGACCATGTTATTTAGTCAGTCTGTCATCGCCATCGTTTCGATAACTACTGGTAACGCGATGATTTGAATGGAGGATTTTAATCTCGTTTTGCAGGATTAACAGTGGCATTAATTATTTAACGAAATCAACTCAATTTGCAGCACGCTCTGATTGCGTAATGATTGATTTGAGATACACAGAACCGGTTGTAACTAAGTTATATCACTTCAACTGTGTGTATTTCTGTTAACAGTCTTGTTTGCTGTTTTTATTTATATCCTACATAATTTTTCCTGTTTTGAGGTACTATATAGATGAAATTATCTGGCTGGTGACTTGGAAAATTTTAGTTTGATTAGTAGAGGCACATCCGTCAAACTTTTTACACAAGTTGCATAAAGTAATAAATATCAACAGGTCTCCCCTCTTTAGTTTCTTTTGGTCCAACCTCATTGCATGTTAGCTTGAACCGCCCCACAGCAATCAAGCAATTGAAACGATTATAAGCGTGCTCCCTTTAAAATCCGCCTCTATTTGTCAACAGAATTGCAAATGTCGTAAATACAAATAAGTATTTGTATTAAAGTCTAACCCACATAGCGAAGCCTGATCTGAAATTTACCACCCAACACTACCCATCGAAGTTCGTGGAGTTCTCAACTTGAACATATGCAAATATCATCATTTTACCATCATGTCTGCAACGTCGTAAAAAAAGGGGAACAAGAAGCAGCTGTCAGTTGTTGTTGGACGAAGTTGGTTGATCAGGCACCAAGAGACAAGGCACAATACGCCCCAAAATTGTCTTGTAAGGCAACACTGTAGTCGATTGCTTATGAGGACAGCCAAACAACAAACAACAAAATTGTTTCGGCACGCCGCGAAGGTTGCTGCCGGTTTCAGTGAAATGAGTGGGGAACACGCAAGGTTCTGGCCTAAGGACTGACTGGCCCAGACATCAAACTTATTTATTTACTCTAAAAACAATACAAGAAAATTAATAGCAATTTGCATAGTTTTTCATAAATAGTATGTTGTAATAAACGTTTTGTTCTTCACATTGTTGTTTCATTTTAATGAATGCGACTCTTTGATGTTGGCCTTTGGTTGAATATGGCGTTCATTGATTGCCCTTATCGCCTAATTGGATTTGTTACTTCATTGTATTCATCAGAAAGCCATTAAGCTAATTTGGCCAACAGGCAACGATTTCTATTTTCCACGCACAAACACCAAAACCAAAACGAACAAACAACAAAAACAACAACAACATTGACAACGTGCGTGACTTTTTGGCTTCAAGCAAAAGTTTGTTAACGCAACATTTGATTTATAATGATTACAATTAGCTATTGATGCGTGTTATTTCGGCATTTCAAATTCATGCAATTGTTGAACAATTACATTAAATCAAATAAATCACATAATCGTTAGAATATTGTATTAATCCATCATGTACAACTTCTCGAGCATCAGAAAAAAGTTTCTTCTAAAACTTATTAATATGGGCTGTGACAATTGCATTGCTGTTCGAATCAAGCATTTCGACAGTCAACCTTTTTGTCTGTCACAGAATTAAGTAAGCGAGCAAATTGTTGAGATATTAAAGCGAGTTTATTGAAGTTTATTGAGACTTGTCAGCACATGCAAACTAAGTTACAAAAGCCACAACAAGCAACAACAACTTTTAGCCGCAGAGACCACTTCTCCCATTCGAGCCCACAACAACAAGCCCAACAAGAATATCTACAAGAGAAGGCAGCCTAGAAAAATATGAAAGAAGAGCCAACAGTTTAGTTGGAAATTGACGAGCGACGTGAGCACACGGTCAAAAGGATTTTCTTTCTGCGAGCATATAGAGTATATCGGCTTACACACAAGTTCATATATTTACGGGAAACATTATAATTATGAAATTCGTGCTGTGAGGTGATAAGCGTAAAATATAATGAGAAATTAAATAAATCGATATGAGTTTTAATGTGTACGTTAAATGCTAAAAATACATCAAAAATACACACTTACAAAGTAAAGTGGTAAAAAAAACAATTTACTTTCACAATTCGTATATTTAATTTTAAAAATGCCACGAAAAAAGCAAAAAGTTGATACACTTGAGGAAATTGAAACGAACATTAAACTGCTCTGCGATCAGTCCAACAATCACATGAAAGTTCGTGAATACTACAAGGCATTGAATGGTTATAATCAGGTAAATATATTTAAAATTTGTGATCAACGGAATTCTATTGCCAAAATTTCAATATGAATTGTGTAAAATCTATAAGCAAGGATTCATAAAGAGTTTAATATTTCAAAATGTAACGACTGCAATTTAAAAGCGCTCGCTAGATGGCGACACAAAGAAAGCTTTGAAAAAGCGGCTTACAGTTTGAGAGTCACACTTAAGCAAATAAGGGAAAAGAACAAATAGGATTCTGTTCAAAGATTTATCCAAGGAAAATAAATAAAGACCATAAGATTTCAAAGGCATTTCTCATAAGAGGACAATTAGGAAAGGGAAATAAGCAAAAACCATTAGAAAAACCTTAAATCTCGGATAGTCCCTCAACAATTATTTGGTCTAAATATACTGAATGATGATCTGATGATGCTCTTAAAGAGCCAAGGATGCCAGTGTCAGTAATATGTCTCTTAAAATCCTTCCATTCAACTCGGCGCAGAACTTTGCCTAGCCTCGTGTTGTTGATTTTTGTTATTTGTTATCGATTGTTAACCCATATTTATAGTTGGCTAGTCTCCTGGCAACCAACCACGGGCAAATGGCAAATCAATTATCTATTGTCAATTGTCAGCAGGTGTGAATTTTTCACACTTTCGGCCACGAAGAGAACTTTGAAATTGCAGTTTAAATTGTTGTTATTAAGATGGCTACGAGTGTGTTGAACAACATTTTGGCTGTTGATAAGGAGCAGGAGCTGTTGCAGAGCTTCCTACGCACGGGAGCTAATGCAGACGAGGAATCCTTGGACGAATCGAATAAAAGGTCAAAGGGTCGCGGTCGCGCCTCACATAAGGTACCCATTTGGGAGAGGCGCGACTCGTATGGCGGCGGCGGCAAATCCTCAACGGAACGTGGAGGCCGAGGTGCTGGCAAGCATCCGGAGGATCTGGAGCCAAGCGGCTCCAAGCGTGGCAACCGCATCGAGGCTGAGTTGCGTGCGGCACGCAAACGCATCGAGGAGCAGATGCTGAAGAAAAAGAAGCCCAAGGAGAATTTCGTGGACTTCTACACGGACAAAGATCGAGCGGCGGCTGTCAGCGCCGGCGCCTTTGACATCAAGCAGAGTTTGCAAATAAAGCAGAAGCAGGATCGCAATGAGGCGCTCCTAATCCCCGACGAGGCGGACATTAGTTCGATTATTGCGCTCGGCTTGAAGGAGATCAAAAATGCGAATCCGGAGAATGCGATACATTTCTTTTGCAAGGTTGAAAGGGGGAATCTTTAAGTACACAGCTAATTTATCTTTATAAGTATTTGATAAAATTATATATATATTTGCCGGACTCTTAAGGATCGAGAGACTATATCCGTAATAGATTTGTCTTAGAAACAATAAGATGAGTCTTGTCATGTTTAACCAAAATTTCCAATGTTAATTAAAAGAAATATTATTAAGATTGAAATCATCATAATATTTATATTATTTAAATTAAGTTCAAATCCTTAAGCAGGGGCATGTAAGCTTCGGCGTTCCGAAGATGGCTCTATTTTCTCAATTGTTCCTATTAACAAGTATCCCTTTCTGCTTGCAGGCTCTGGAGCTGAACAGCACGGATATTAATGCCTTGATCTCTCGCAGCAAATGTTATCTGTTGCTGGGTGAGGCCTCCAAGGCGCTGCAGGATGCGGAAACGGCGCTCAGCGAGGACAAGAATAATATACGCGCCATATACCAGAAGGCAGAGTCTCTTTACTATTTGGGTCAGTTCGAGCAGAGTCTGATGTTCTTCCATCGGGGATTACGTGCTCGTCCCGAGCTTGCTTCATTTCGGTTGGGCGTGCAGAAGACACAGGAGGCCATTGAGAACACGATCGGTACAAAAATCCGTTCCACAATACCAGTTGCTCCAATTAAAAGCGGAATGCCGAAGAAATCGGGTGATAATACGCCCAAGTCGCAAAACCTGAGCAGCGCTCGGGTGCGACAGAAGCCCACAAAGGCGGATCTGGAGCGACGCAATGCACGCAAACTGCTGGGTGAGCTGTGCGTGGACAAAGAGTATCTGGAGAAGCTGCTGCTCCATCCGGATCTCGTGCGCGCCGATACCAATACAGAGAATATCTCCGCATTGGCCAAGGACGCTGTCTGCTTCCTTAACAAGCGTCAGGAATTCTGGCGGCAGCAACGTCCTTGCACCGCTTTGCCCAATCACAAGAATCTGCCCAACGATGTGCTTCCCAAGTGGTTTTAAGCAAAGCAGCAAAGGATGTAGTTTTAAGTGTTAAGTTTATGTTTGAAGTACATTTTGCGTGGGTTTCAATAAAACGGAATTGTGAAATATTAAAAAATATATTTACGATTCATACAGATCCCAAAGGAACCTGAACAGATTCCTTCAAATAAAATTCAATTCTGATTTGTATTATAAGTAGCATATTTATTGATTTACCTTTCTTGCAATTTGGTGATTAAACTTCTTCTTCTTTTTTTTTACAATTTTCACATATGGTGTAACATTAACACTTTAAATATTTTTAGCAATTTGCATTTGCATTTTTCTTTGATATTGTTTTCGTATAATTCATTCCTTCATCCCAGATAATGTCTAAATCAACATGTTCGACAGTAAATATTTCCATGGATTTTAGCTCTAGCATTTTGCTGACTCTTCAACTCAGTTAACAAACGGAATTTACTGCTATATAGTATATAGTTATATATAGTAATGCGAGCTCTCATTGTATTGATTTGATTTATAATTTGTTGTTAATACTTTCGTCTACCACATTTGATTTTGTTTTATTTGATAAATTGACTAGTATGGCTATAATAATTTAAGACATATACAATACAATATGTATGTGTAGTAATTTAATACTTTATTATGTAGTTTTTGTTTGTTTGTTCAGATTGCTCGCTATGGTTAACATAAATACGTAAATACTTAGGTTATTTGGTGCTTTAGTGTGTGTGTGTGTGTGTGTGTGTGTACATCCGGCCAGTGTTGGTTAAGTAATTAAGTGCTCATATAACAGAAACAGAAACAGAAACAGATACATTCAAGTTTAAAGCAATGAACCAAGCTTATTTCGATTTACAATCTTCTTTGAGCTTACAGAATGCATGTTTTTAAATTATTGCCTGGAAACACTTCAACATTGTACGTAAATGATATATCTTCTATACAATTGGCAAATACATAATTTTTTAGTATTTAGTTATGCGATTTCCAACATTAAACACAACAATAAATGGAATGTAAATATGTGGAGTGCCGTTTGAATCGAGTGCCATCCATGCTTGACAGCTGGACTGTAAGTTGAAAGAGAAAGAAATTAAATAATATCTTTATATTACTATTAACTCTGAGCATTCTTTATATAAAAAACATAACCAGTTTGTACTTTATTTTTAGCTGAATATCTTCAACACTATTTTCCCATACGTAACTGTAACTGTAAGCGATATTTAGATGTTCGGCAGACAGCCTCCCATATGGTCTAGTGGCTAGGATATCTGGCTTTCACCCAGAAGGCCCGGGTTCGATTCCCGGTATGGGAAGTAGTTATTTTTTTTTATAATTAATATATTTTTAAAATTTTTTTAATGCATATGCATTTGATATGGACTTACTCTGGGCTTGCTCGGGTTTCTTAGTTATTTGTGGGGCGCGTGGGTAGTGGCGGTGCATTCCCACTGCGATTTGGTATTGGTGGCGGACCACGACGATTGGGTAGCGGTGGCGGTGGACCCATTGGTGGCACTGGCCCCGCCGGCTGTCGACGTGGACTATCAAGGGCTCCAATGACTGGCGGCGGAGCAGCGGGTGGCGGATGACGTGGTGCTGGCACATCATCTTGTATCTCCTCGTATATGTTGCTGGTCGTCTCGTAGGCGGTGTCCTGTGTGGGTGAGACCTGATCCAGGGATGGTGGCTTGGATTGCCGTGTGGGCGTTGATACTGGCGTTCCTTGTTTGCTCTGCGTTTGACGTGGTGGTGTGGCTGGACCGGATGGCAAAGCAGCGGCGCCTCCAATGGGCGAAGTCTTGCCCGACGATGAGCTTGGCGAGCTCGCGGACGTGGCATGCAACGGCGAACCCATCTCCGTGGGTGATTGCGATTTGGATGAGGGCGTTGTGTCGCCAATCATGTTGGGTGGACGCGGCGGTGGCGGCATTGCCACCTGCACCGGCTGCAATGGTGTCTGCATTGGCTGCGGTGGCAGCGGTGGCTTCGCCGGCTTGGGCACAATACTAATGACGCCGGCATGGGGCAAGTGACGTGGCGAGTTCTTTGGTGACATGGGCATGGGCGGACGCGCCGGCGCCGGACGCGTTGGTGGCTGTTTGGGCCGCTGTGGCACCTCGGGCGTTAATTGGAGTAACTGCGCCTGCTCTGCGGGATTGGCGCAGAGTGGAATGGTGTTTGAGGTGCACAGCTCAATCTCACTGTCCACCTGCTGGGGCCAATCGGGTGTCTTGAGCTCGAAGATCAGCTCCAAGCCGCAGACTTGGGTGCTGTGCTTGGCGGCCGCATTCAGAGCCGATTCCCCATTGCGAAAGGTCACCCACATGGTGTCCTCGACATAACGTACCAGCGTCACTTCACCCATTTTGGAGAGCTCAGCAATGAGTTCGGCCATGACATGCTCATCGTAGATGGTCGGTCCATCCTCATCGGCTTCTGCAGATGCTTCATGCACATGCACCACAATCGTCGAATCGGGCGGACCCAGATCCCTGATAACCTGATCAAAGACTGCACGGCGACGCTGCTGATCAATTTCCATGATCTCTGCATCGATGATGGCAATCACCGGGCGATGATCGCTCTGCTTCAGCTCCGAGCGTCCATAGTGGATGAGCTTGCCCGGATTCCAGGCAGCTGTGCCAACGCCACCGAAATCACTTTCCGCCAGGGCTTTGCGACGACGCCAGAGCACACGATCTGTCCAGGCGGGCGCCCTTTGTTTCTCCGATGTGTCGTAGTCATCGCTAAACACATCATATTTGTATGTTGGATCAAAGGTGATTTCACCCTCGAGGAACTCGGAGAATACATTGCCCGCCTCCTGCTCCTTGCGCAACTGATCAAATTCCAGCACTGTGGTTAGGTCTCCATTGCGGACGCACTCCTTCAGCTCATCCTTTTCCATATCGATGCGATAGTTGAAGTCACCGCACCAGAAAACCCAATCATGCGACTTGAGTGTCCGTCCCATGGGAAAAGCCAATTTCCTTGTTATTTCCGCATAGTCAGCGTTACGTTCCGTGACTTGAGATTGACCGGCAGCAAAATGGGCGCACACAAAGCACATGGAACTGCCGTGCAGGACGAAGCGTATGGCACAGGCACCCTTGTTGCCCGTTGCTCCGCCCAAGCCCGTTTTCACACAATCAATGGCCACATCTCGAATGTGGGGCGCATGCTCCGGCCGTATATAGATGTAGAGGCAAACTCCGACCAGCTGCTGATAGGTGAGCAGCACATAGTCATTGTCCCGCGAGATGGTCTTCTGCAGCTCCTCGGCCCACAGCTTGGCATTATCGGTGCTGGCTGCCATTATATTTGATGCATTCAGATCGACAATTTCCTCGAAGCCAATGGCATAAATATCCACCGGGTGATCGGCATGCTCCGACGGGTTGTTTACATCCACCAGCGCCTTGGAGCGCGCCAACGCATGACAATCAAGCAGCCAATCGGCCAAGGAGTCCTTGAATACAATGCTGCGAAAGTGCTTGCCACCATTCACATTATAAGTGCCAACAGCAACGCGTGCCATGCGAGGACGCACATACTCCGTGTAACGCTTGCACAGCTCACGCAGCGTCGTTGTCGGTGCATGCAACATATTCGAGGGCAACAGGATGCGCGCCCGATCAGCCAGCTCCGAGCTGAGTGTTGAGCCCACAAGCAGAATATCAATGGCTTCCTGCAAGTAGATATGCAAATCAGTTTAGAGAATCGATATTTGTATTCATTACTCACCTGTTTGGAGTTGTCCAGCAGATTGTTCTGAATGGTGCGTGCAGCAGATCGAGCACCATCCATCAGCTTAGATCCACCTTGAATGGCACCGGTGCCCGCATAGATTTTGCTCACCTCGTTGCCATTGTTAATCCACATTTGACGAAAGATCTCCTCGAAACGCGAGATGTTCTGCTGTTTGCCGCCCATTTTCAATGCCTCCAGCTGCAGATTGAGCGTATCCAGGCCGAGATACGTCTGCACACAGTTGGTGCGATCCAAGCAGTCCAGGCAATTGGTACGCACAACACCAAATTGCTCCTGCTGCACCTGGCCATTGGTGGCATGGAAGATGCCATAATGGGCACCGCAGGCGACCATGCGCTCCTTGAGCTTGGCCAGAGCCGAGAAGTTGCCGCCCCGACACTCCTGATGATAGTCGAACACGACGTGTGGGATATCCTTGTGCGCGGACATGCCATGATGCCGCTGGAATTCATTGCTCAGCATCGCTTCGCCCTCTTTGCTGCCAATTAGCGAGCTACCCAGAAGATTGACGATCGTCTGGTAGCCGTATCGTTGCCTCATCATGCTCATGTGACGATCAAAGGCCGCCGCTGAGGTCTCGAATCCTCGCGACAGCTTCACCTTGTGCGAGCCCACTTGTACACCGGGCTGCTCCCAGAAGAGCGGCACCGAGCCACGCGTCTGCACATGACTGGTGACATCGCCGTCCACATAGATGACCTGCTCCGTCTCCACGAAGTTGGCCACATAGCCCTCATCGTTCGTGCCACGAACATTGAAACGCGTTCCAGCGCGCTCACAGCTCAGACGTGAGATGATTGCGGCACGTGCCTGCTTGGCGCCAATGTAAACGGTGCGCACCTCAACGGAGCCGCACATTGTCCGCAGCAGCCACGACTGACAGTCGATGCCGAAGCGCATCAGATGAATGTGCATCATGCGGTTCCAGAAGAATCGATTGTCCGTCTCGCCGGTCTGATGGCGACGCTGTGCACACAGCGTAATATCAAACTTGTTATTTGGTGGCGAACCTGCACCAGCCGCCGATGGATTCTGATGCGCAAAGTAAAAGGTGCCCGAATTGAGCAGCTTGCGCACCTCACTAATCTTGTCCTCGTTGGGCACCGCATTCTGCAGCGATACAAATGAGGTTTGCGTTATGCGAAAGATTTCCACATCGCCAATTTTGCCCATCGACACACATCCGGTGACGAGCACCAGAAAGAGCACAGTGCTCTCGCCAGCATTCAGCTGCAGTGCACCCAAACAGCCATAAGCATCGCACACCTGTTTGCAAAGAAGAATATTTATTTATTTTTATAGAATTATAAATATACAAATTTTCAGATTATATGCCAATAAATATCCCATTTAAAATACAGCTATGAATTATTAACGTTTTCTCTTTTGTTTATATATGTATTTTCACAACTAAACCAAGGATTCTGTTTGGGATGATTGGAAAAAGCTTACAAAACACAAAATGTTATGAATCAATAAGTCACACGATTTATGTTACATAATATGTTATTTGGTGATTTATAAATAGAAAAGCATTTAAAGCGACATAACTATCTAAGATACTTCTCAAACAAGTTGGGTGCTTTACTCATTCGTTTTATTTGTTCAATCAGACGATAATCACTTGAATTTGATATTACGCGACGTTCGCGTCCCTAATTGCCTTTTAATAATTTAGAGCCATGCTCTTCAAAACTTTTAGGTTGAAGGCTTCACATATTGCCATTAAAAATCTATTAAACAATTATAGATAATTATTATATTTTTGTAATTTTCTTCTTTTTTTTTTTGTGTACTAAGAATAGCCATGGAAATTTTCGCAATTAATTCTCATTGCAAATGGGATGATTGGAAAAGAGATACTGACCTTTGTGTACTGTTTGCGGATAACGTTCTCCTGCTGGGTGAGCAGTGCACAGACGTGGGATTCAAAGAGGATGCAGTCGGTGTGATTGCGATGCTCCAATAGAACGCTATGCGGAGACGGTGCTATTGACTTTTCAAGCACGCGTATCACCTTGGACATGGCCATCGTGCGGGCAGCAGCTTTTCTCGTTTCTTGTTGGGAATGAACTAAAAGTTTCACTGGTGTTTTTTCTCCGACTTCATCAATGCCGCTTCAGCAGCGGCCAAAACATCTGCAAGTGTAAACAGCAAATTTGCACAATTTTTAAACATTATTAAAGATTATTTAAAGAGGCGTGTGTTAAAACTCAAGAGCCAAACATTAAATGACTGCAGTAAACAAGAATCAAACACAGACAGTGGCAAAGAATTTTTTCCATACGCCCCCATTCTAATCGCCGCCAGCTGGTGCACACACACACACACAAACACATTCACGCACATGCCCGCGCACACATGTGTTTGTGTATGTGTCGCTGGTTTGGCTGATAAAACTGTATAGATTTTTCGCATGCCAAAATTTATGCGCAACTTTTATGCTAATATAAACATTCTGCTGCTTTGCCACTCGCCACTGTAATCAGATAGTCATTAGGTATTGTTGACTATAATTTTTGTTCTGTTTGTGGTGTTCTAGATAAGATATACCTTTTTTTCCAACAATTTGATTGCAACTTGGACGAGTTGTATTGAATCGTTCGGAATAAGTTCAATCAAAAGCAATCAGTAAGAAGTGACTTGAACGAATGTACTGCGGCCCTGGTTTAAGTTCATTTGGTTCCAGTTCGCAAATAACATTTTCTGTTATTGAAAGTGTTTTAATTATGTATTATATATATTTTTGCAGCATTTGAAATTTTTTAATTACAGACTCGATTTTTACGGAAATAGTCTTAGCAATCGCAAAATCTAACGGAATAAAATATGAATCTGTTCGCTTAACAGTCGTGGAGATGAGCTCTATAATTATTTATATAAATTATTATTATTAGTGGAGATTTGTTTTAACATTATAATTAGTATTTAGTATAAAAAACGCTCTCTTAAAAGTTATTATTGGAAATACAGCTGAAAATCTGATTAACTAATTTAGATTGCGGAGACTTGAGATATCATATCAGTAACTCACTTCAGAGATTTCATGAGCATTTTTTAATAAATACGATTTAATTTCCAGCGCCAAGTTTTTAACCGCGTCATGCGAAAATAATTTGAAAGAATTATTCAAGATTGTATAGCAAACTATCTAAATTTGGAATGATATCTTAATCCCCACTTTTTGGTGAGCCTAAAACACATTCGTATAGCAGAGATACAAACAATGCGACATCTTCTAGAACATAAAATACGGGCAAAGAGCGTTAAATTGCTTGCTCTGGCCATTTAAAAGGCGAAGGTGCCCATATCGGTATCGCACTTTATACTGATCGCTGTACTGTAAGCAAATTATACGTTTTTGCTCTACATTAATCAAATTGTCATTTGGTAAATTCTTGAATCGATCGAACTATCTAACAGTATCAATATATCATGACCACCGTCATTAAGAATAAAAACATAAACAGACAATCAGTAAGCTCGGATGAGTCATCAGTGATTGTGGCTTATCAGTAAATACATATATTAATATATATGCATATACATGTACGCAAACGATTCTTCGGCTTGCACTCGTGAATGGAACATTTTTCGCAATGGAAAGAGATATCATGTTGATAAATATATTGAAACATAATAATAACATTATTTAATAGTTGTTGGTCATTGTTTTTAATCGTGTTTAATTTATTGACTATGGTTTAGCCTAGTTATCAATATATTTTTAGAAAATACATACTTATTTAATACATTTTTACCTTTCAAAACAAAAGCTCAACAAAACTGATCTCTTTGAACACGTACCCAAAAAAGTCTTATCCAATTTCAATTTTAATTGATAAGTTAACTGTCTGCATTTGAAATTCCAGACAGAGACAGCAAAATAATGATATATATATATATATATATATTTATATGCATATTACCTAATAACTGTATTATTATGTTAGGCAAAAAGGTCAGTTAATAATTTCTTTTGACTAAAAGTATTTTAGTATGTGGCTTTTAAAAAAGCCTCAGTTAAACTTTTATCTTGTTTGTTTGTATTTTTTCTTTTTAGATAATTGCGCTTGATTATTGATACATAATAATTTGTATGTATGTATATGTGATTATATCTATCTAAATGTATTTGTAAGTATGTAATTTATCTAGTGCTAAATTTATCGCGTTTAATTTTTCATATCTGACTAGTAGAATTTTGATAAGAAATCAAAGTTTTGTTTAGTTAGCTGCAAATAAAACGATTCAGGTTGATTTAAGTTGGCGGGGCATAAATCATAAATGAGTTCAATTTTGCGGCATTGCGTGATGTAGGTAAACACTCTTTTAATTGGTCTTCTTTTCTAAGAAAAAAAACAACAAAATTAACGATGTATGCCGTATTTTAGTGTATACACTCAAACACAAATATATACATCTGCATGTATACATACATTTTTATATTTGTATTTACTACTAATCTCTTACTCTATTTATAAGTTAACTTAAGCGATTCGGTTGTCTGCGGTCTTGTTCTCGTACTCATTATCTGTGCCTTGCAATTGATATGGCTCCCTAATCTGTACAATACATATTCTCAATTTATTACCATATATATATATATATATATATACATACATATATGTGTATATGGTCGTGAAGGAAAAGTTCTTGTAGTTGTTGCTGAGCGTTGGTCTGTTTGTATTTGATGTATGTAAACAGTCGTTAATATTTATACGAGTATAGCTAATAATCTTATATGTTCAGTGCTGCGATCGAGATAAGATTCATTGTGTCCAACTGCTGCTCTTACACTTTGCTCTCGATCCCAGATTCACTTGAGGATGATGTCGGGTTTGCAGCATGACTAATTTTTAAATAATGCGCTCTACGTCATTGTAAGTATTTACACTCGGCGAAAAATTGGATGTGTTAATTTCAAGTACAATCAGATTATGTTAAGAACACAACTGTTCCAAATGTATTTTTTTGGGATTATAAATGACATTTGGTATATAAGAATTTTGAGTTTTCTCTTCAGAAGATTTTACTTGAATTTTGTGTTTTGTTTTTTTTTTTCTGAGTGTACACTAAGTAGTTTGTTAGTCTAGGTTTTTATATTGTAGTTAAGTGCCACTATATGTATAATACTTAAGTTTCTGGCTTGAGGGGTGGTCGATCCGACTGCATGTCATAAGTATAAAGAGTGTACACGATATAACCGCTTTAGCATAATTAAATGTGAGGTGAGGTAAGTGTATCCGTACACTCCCTAATTGCCACCAATAATGTGTCAAGTGTACGTAGGTATGTGATAAGAAATGCGCAATGTGACTCAACCATGGAATTCTCCAGTTATGGCATTGTAATTTGTGAACTCAAAACACCTTCATAACGATCATAGAACGTAGATAAACTCAACGAAAGTGAAGCCCCATTGACTCACTCTCATATGTGATAATCAAAATAAAAAAATAAAACATTATATAACTGCTGATAAATGATAAATGATGACAAAAAACGTTAACAAAAAAGAAAATAAAAATCAAAGCTCATTCGCAACATAAATTAAATTTATTCGATGGCGGTGTAGCGAAGCATATTTGCAGAAAATCGCAAAGCAGGAAAATAGTGGGGGTAGTATGTATGTATGTGATTATATGTTTAATCAAAAAGAAAACAAATAATATATCGTTTTTCGCTTAGGTATATATCCAATTATAATTAAGATAATCGATTTTAAAAAAGCAATAACAAAATCTAACTAAACTATGCAACATTCTCATTTCTCCCCCAAAATCTCAAGTGCAACTAAATACAAAAATTACAAAAACTTTTGCTTAAATTGACTTAATTTACTTACAGATCTCTACAAATATAATGTATCTATATACTTAAAGCACAAGCTGTCAACTTAGGTTTAAGTTCGGCTCAACAAAATTTCATGTTTTGTTGTTGTTGTTACAGTTGATGCTGTCAATTAGTTAACGTTAGTTAGCAGGAGTAATCATGTCCAGACTTTGGATGCCGCTGCTTAAGCTTAAAGGCCGTAATTTAGACAAGCAGTAGATGAGCTCAAGTTAGAGCTCGCTTTAGTTCACCTGACTTTACACTTACACTTAAGTTTATGTAGTGACTAAGTGGGGGGTTTTTTTCTGTTATTTTTGCTAGTAATAATAATACTACTGCCACATCAACTTAGCTCAAAAATAGCTGTCCGCTGATTATACAATTTACGCATATAACAAACTAATTTTAACTAGCTGCTGCTACGAGATCAGCAGTCGATTTTTAGCCAGCGGCAGCGTGCCCATCTTTGTCGTTGCTCCTCCTAAAGATGTTGGCAACAACGTGGGCGCCGTCGGCTGCAATGGCGCTGTGAGAGAAGAATCCGATGCGGGTGAACTGAGCGGTAATTCGTATGCAACTCCGCCCCAATGTAGCTTAAATGTGCGCGTCCTCCAGCGTATTGCCGGATTCCACAGTGCATGCAGGAACAAATATGGGCCGGTTAACTCCCTAAACAGCCAGCCAATGACAAACTCAAATTTGTGGAATGGCATCGAGCCATGCTGCACAATCGACAATAGCAGCCAGTCCGATAGAAACCAGCAGAGCACATGCACCAGATAAAACACCAATGGATCCCAGGCAAGCAGCAGCGATGCTGACCACGCAGCCAGTGCACCCAGTATCATACATTCCGAGAGCGGCTCCAGCAGTATCGTTGTGGGAACCATTGCCACCCGCAGCTTGGCCCAGCGTATGAGTCGCGCCTGCAACGATGTTAATTTACAGGTATCAATATACAAAATATAATATAAATACATGCAAAGGTCAAAGATCAATTTAAAATACATTTACCCAAAAAAAAACATAAAATGTGCTACGTGATTGTTTCCATTTTAATACTTATGCCATTAAGTGGACAGCTGAATTAATGATTCATTTTACCATTTCATTTGTGTGTGTGTTTATATTACAAATAATTAATAAGCCGACATGAAAGAAGACCCAAGTAAATGTGTAGTATCAACAACTAGAATGTGAAACTATTTGTTTTCGATCAATCATACGAAGAGGCATACTTCACTCCGCGTACACTTATCATCTTTCTTAATCTCTGTGCTTGTAATATGTTCGATTATTCGATGCAATTTGTTGGTGTGGTATCCTCGATTAATATCTATTAGTTAATCAACAGTATAATTAAAAATAGTCACAATGGGCAGCAGCAGTTAAAATCTGGGCTATTTTTGGAAATAGTATTTTTATTCATTGATAGAAACGTGTTATTTTTAAGTTTTAAAAAAGGCAAGCCCCAATCGATATTTTATTAATAAGGCGGCACATGCTGCTGTGACGTACTCTGAGTATTCCTACAAATGGTTTAATTAGCTGACTTCTAAGGCTATTCTTTCCCATAGATATTGCCTGCTTAAATCGCATTTGAGTGTTTTAAGTATTAAGCCCCAAGTATTATTTATAATCTTGCAAAAACAAAACCTGCAATTACAAAAACTTCTCTCTCTCTCTCTCTCTCTCTCTCTCTCTCTCTGCACGGCAAATGGTAAGCGATTTGGATTGACAAGCATATTTCTTGTATTTAATTATGTGCCGACAAAATGCTTACAGCTAAAAGCGCGTGGCGATAAAAGAGATATTTTCTAGAATTGTGAGGGGCAATCGTCCGGAAATAAAACTGTAAATCAACAAGTAGAATTGTTCTCTTGGTCGACTAGTACACACTCTCTAACAAATTCTAGCATAGATGCGTTCTTACTTTAATATCTAGTTGTCTTAAGTAACGTTTGTGTTTATTGTTTTAAAAGCAGATAATTTATGTTAAGATATGCTTATCATCAAAGACGTACTAAAAATATATTAGTTATATCAGCTGATGCTGAAAACTTATCTTTGTAAAGAAATTAACTTTCACAATTGAGCTGACTAACTGAAGGACTGATGAAGGACTTGTCGTTGCTCAACATGATACATGATACCCTTTTTAATAATGTATTATGAGTACAGGGTACAACAAGTGAAACTGTTTTGATTATCATTGTGCAAAGCTCACGTGATATCAGCTGTAGACGCACAACAATGTTGCACGTGCCTAATTTATGAATAGCGATGAGAGTTATTATTTATAATATACGACGCCCTTTTTTTTATGATCATACGGATTTGAATCTTGTGATACGAGTAGAAGTATGGGATATTTATTACCTGGAAGCTGGCAATATCGCAGACACCGCTATTTTGGAGCGCTGGCTGATTGGAGATGCGCATCTTCCAGCCCAATTCGGTGACGCGCTTGGCAATGAAAAAATCCTCGGCGAGATAGCAGCCAAATGCCCTCAGTCCGCCCAATTGATCGATGACTGCCTTCCGTAGGAGACACGACATGCCCGTGTGACAATTGATGCCCAGCACATCGGCCGACAAATAGATTCTCGATTGCACCGTGCCAAAGTAGACCTTCTCAAAGGTCGCCGCAAATCCATCGCGATCGCTGGTGAAGGGCATCTGATGGACTAACGCATGCCGATCGGACATGTTCTGCACCATGTCGAGGAGCGTGTCGTTCTTCATCTTAATCCCACTGTCCGATATCATTAAGAAATCATATTTCGCTGCCATGTAGCCGGGATGGATATTATTGATTTTTGGATTCACGCCCACATCGGAGCCACCCACAAATAGCTGTGCATCGATCTGGGGGTGCTTCACCAGCAGCTGCTCGACCAGCTTAATGGCCGGATCGTGTTTATCCTCCACACAGAAGAGTAACTCGAACAGCGGATAATCCATGGTGAAAAACGATTCCAGATTATGCTGCAAATTGGGATCAACGCCCATCAATGGCTTCAATATGGACACACCCGGCAGGGGGGATGATTCCGCTGGCAGTTTGCATGACTTCTTATGCAGCTTATATTTGCCATAGCAGATCGCGATCAGATGCACACACCAAGTGCCAAACCAGAAAATCATAAAAAATGCTGCGAAGCCATAAAGTGGTACTGGCAAATGTGACATTGTATGCGTGTGTGTCCGTGTGTGTGTGTGTTTGGGGTGTTGGGTGTTGTAGGTGGCGTTGTCTGCTGTGTGAGTTCGTCTGTGTGCGTGTGTGTGTGTGTGTGTGTGTGTGTGTGTGTTTGTGTGTGTTTCTCGTGCGGGTTTTTCTTTAGTTGGTACACATTTGCAAATGTTAAGTTGCAGCTCTCGTTCAACTGGATTCTAATCTGGTATCCGCGTCTATTGCCCGTAATCCGTAAACTGAGTCAGCATGCCTCGTACACAAAGATACTGAGACCGAACGAGTCGTCAACAAATGGGACCGCGCGCGTTACTTCCCTTTTTGTTGTTGTTGACTTTGTCACTACTATATCGTCATTGGTGTTAAGACTACCTGGTGATTATTTTTATTTGCTAATTACTCATATCAATTTCCGCGAACTGAACATCTTGAAGACTTCGCGTCGCGTTCCATGTCCAAATAAAAACTGCAATGTATTATAAGGGAACGCGGAAGTGAAAATGTGCACAAAAAAGACAAACACCTGAAGTTAGCATGTACAAAACAATACCAAAATACCGTTTTCCGCCAAATTATGCTCGAAAAAAATACGCAAATTTAAAATTGTATTAATTTTTTAAAGATAAATGTTAAATACAAAGTAATAACAGTGAATTAAATTGAAAATTATTTTTATAAAGAGTAGATATCATTTTTATTTTGTAAATTTCGCCAGAGCTGCATACTGAAATTAATTTGCCCAACACTACGGTCACACTGAGCAGCGTAAAACAGGCAATGCATATAAATAAAGTTATTTTTATAATGTCTAATTCTCAACTGAATACTAAGTAGGCTGTGTACGATTTGTTTACTAATTAATATGTACAATAAAGCACACACAACAAAAATTCTAGATAATTAGGGTGAAGATGCAGCAGCACGAAGGAGGAGAGTGCGCCACAACCAATAATGGCGCAGCGGCGGCAGACACCAAATCTGACGAGCAAACATTTTCAAAGGTCTTCAAATCGGATTTCGATGCCAAGTACAACATTGTTGATATACCCACACCAGGGAACGCCTTCCTTTCCGGACAATTTAAACGTAGCTATGCTTATCACACGATCCGTAACCGGTTGCCTGTCATTCTCACAAGGGTCATCGATTCGCTCACTAGGGACAAGAGCGAGCTAATCGCAGAGTTTGGTGAGGTTTGTAATAAGTTTCGAGTGATCCCCCAAATCAATCAATAAAAGCACCCTTATCAATTTGTGCAGCATGCTCGTGAAGAGTTGAAAATTGTCATTGGATTGATATCGAGGCTCAAATACGAACTGCAAACGGACAAACCTTTCCAGAAGTTTACAGGCGATGGTAAGTTTGTAAATATCTCAGCTTCTACAAATTGTATTTATAATGTGTCGATATTTGCCCTGCAGAGCCGGATCACCATTTGTGGAATGACTTTATTGCAGAGCTGCCCAAGGAGGGGCGTACGTTTTATCAGGCCTGCTGGATGCACACCGAGTGCTATACGTACCGTAAGCTCTACTCCTTTGTGGAGAACAGCATCTTCATCAAACAGTTTGATTGCTTTGGCAAAATCAAGGAGCAGGCATTGATCGATAGCCAGGACGCCATACTCTCGCTGGCCAAGTATACGCGTCGCACGGAAAACTGCATTGAGATGTTTGCGGAGCTGTTGAAAATGAATTTGTGGAGCAATCGCAATGATCTCTCAGACAATGGACGTCTCTTCAATATGCAGATACTGCATAATGCCATGGATGAGTATATACTCATTAACAATGTCGAGGATATATGGATATGCTTGTCGGAGCACAATTCAATCAATAGACAGCATGTGGATATAGTACTGGATAATGCTGGCTACGAACTGTTCACAGACTTCATACTGGCCGAGTACATCATCGAGAAGGGACTCGCTGAAAAAGTGCGCTTTCATGTCAAGGCCTTTCCCTGGTATGTCTCCGATACCACAAAGCGGGATTTTAATCATACCCTCGAGTATTTGAGCAAACACTCTGATTACATCATCAGCCTGATTGGCAATAAGTTCAAGCAATTCTTTGATGTTGGTAAATTTGAATTAGCACCCGTTTCCTATTTCTGGACAGCGCCATATGCCTTTCACAAGTGAGTCTCGAAAATATTCCTCTGTTCCTCTAAAAACTGAATTATTTTCTTGCTTGCAGCATGCGGAGCCTTGAACCGGAATTATATCAAAGCCTTCAGCAATCAAAGCTCATAATATTTAAAGGGGACCTCAACCATCGAAAACTCTTGAGCGATGTCTGTTGGGAGTCCACACAGGATATAAGAATATGTCTTGGTGGATTTCTGCCCAGCAATTTCTGCACAGTGCGCACAATCAAGTCCGAGGTAATATCTGGTCTTGCACAGGGTGTCAGTGAGGATCTGACGAGAAAAGATCCCGATTGGATGGTCACCGGCAACTATGGCATAATTCAATTTGTTGATGGCTCACGTGAATTTGGCTATTAAAAGCATACAAATCTGTACCAAATACGCTTCAAAGCAAAAGTTAATCCAAATATAAACACTTTAAATGTTAAATTTTTTTTTTCGGTTATAGTTTTCCAATTCTTTAAAATTGTCTTTATATATTGTGTAGGTACTGATAGTTTTTTATTTTAGCTAAAAGATTATCTTTCAATTCAAAAAATGTCTACAATTGGCCAAAAAATGTAAACAATCCAGTTTATGGTCAGCTGTGCATCAGCTGATTGCTCCAATAGAGCTGTGATAGTTTCGATAATTTGCATATACGATAGATAAATTATGCATATTATATCGTATGTATTGCAATGTATATCGATAGCAACAATCGATATTATCGATGTACCACATCTAGCGTGCCACTTTCATGGTAACTTACATTTCCATTATTCGCGCCAACACTAAGAGGTAAATTGCATATCGTGGCAGTCACTGCAACAACAAACGTGCAATACGTATATCACAGCTGATAAGGTTGAAGCACGCAACACGAAGTAAAGGGCAAAAATGACCTTCGCACAAGACGACTCTAATTTTGATGTAGAAAATGGAATTATTGACGGCGAGGCTCCTCCACACACGCAGCTAGCAGCCAAATACAAGCAGTAAGTCTATATCGCTATATATAGCAATATGAATATGATACGCATGTATATATGCATACTCGTATATATATATATATATATATGCACTCATATGTAGCACTGATGTAATTTTGATTGGCTGACCTCTAAACACGATCCGATTTGCATATTGTAGGAGTTTTGCATATTACACGTTTCGTGTGCGGCTTCCTTCAACGCTACAAACAATTGCCGACTCCCTGGCCAAGGATACGGATGAATTACTAGCAACGTACGGAGCGGTGAGTATAGTTTACATATTGCATAATTCACATGTTGTGTTCAATCCATCAATAATCAATATTTGTGTATAGGATGCAGATATCGATCAAACAGTTGCTGCAGTTTTGGAACTGCGCTCAAATATTCTAAAGAACGGTCCGTTACTGCCCTTCAATGATAAAGGTAGGCCAAAAAGAAATTTGAAATTTTGACCAGAAATTGAGCTTGCAAATTTAAATGCAGTTGTAATCTAGAGTACAAAACATAATCGAAAATATATATCATTTGAAAATCGGTTAGCTTTTGAACATGTTATTTCGGTAGGAAAGTTTTCAGTCGTCCCCCACAAAAAACAGATATTTTTATTTTTTAAATTAAGATTTATATCTACTTGATTGTTCTTCAAACATTTAGATAGCGACGCTGACGAATGGAATTTATTTCTGGAGAAACTGCCGAAAGAGAATAGAACGTATTTCGCCGCCTGTTGGCTTTACGCCGAGTGCTATATGTATCGGAAATTATGGGCCATATTTATAGCATCGCGACTCGCTGGCCACGACTATTTCCGAAAGCAGAAGCAAACGGCGGCGCAGCTCAGTTTTGATGCCATGCTGGCCGTTGCGAAAGGAACCCGAAATAACGAACGCATTGCGAGCACGTTCCAGAAGCTGATGAAACTGAATTTGTGGGGCAATCGTTGCGATCTGTCGATTACGTCCGGCAAACAGGTGAAGCCAACGGGCGATGCTTTCCATCAGGTAGACGAACTGAATGCCAATTTGCTTGTGGATACAACTGGCACCATTTGGGAATTATTGGATAAATCAGATGGCAATGGCATTGTGGAATTTGTATTCGATAATGCCGGTTATGAGTTGTACACAGATCTGATCCTAGCCGAGTATATAATCGATAAAGGGCTGGCGCGAAAGGTACGCTTCAATGCGAAAGCAATTCCCTGGTTTATATCCGATGTGAGGGCCGAGGATTATCACTGGACAATCCAGTTTTTGATTGAACAATCTGATCCGATGCTCAGCGAGCTGGGCAAGAAATTTAAACGTTTGACGGATGAGGGCAAATTCGAATTGGCTCCCCTCGAGCATTTTTGGTCAGGTCCCTACGAGTTTTATCGCATGGCTGAAGTGCAGCCGGAACTTTATAAGCGCCTCTCGCAGGCACAGTTGGTTGTCCTTAAAGGAGATCTAAACTATCGCAAACTACTCGGAGATTACAGTTGGCATAGCACCGAATCATTGGAAATCTGTCTGCGTGGTAAATTTTAAAATATAGCTACACCAAAAATAGAACTTTCATATTTATATTATATTCTCTCACAGGCTTTAGACCCACAAATCTTTGCACGCTGCGCACCATTAAAGCGGACCTGGTTTGTGGTTTGCCGCAGGGTAAATCGGAGGAACTCTTTGCGAAGGACAAGGAATGGATGCTCACTGGTGAATATGGCACAATTGAGTTTGCCCCCAAGTAAATACAATTGAGACAACCAATATCTGGACCCTTGGACATACTAGATTAATTGTTGCGATTTTAAGCTTAGCTAAATTGTTTAACTCGTTTTTCACTGTTAAAATAAAAGCACATGCCGCATAAATATTGTACAGCATCGACTTCTGTACAAACCAAGTGAGTCTTATTTTTCAATGAGGTTTTCTCAACAATAACAAGGGGATTTTCTAGATCAAAAACTTGATTTTACTAATTTTAACAAATTGAAAATTACATGGTTTGTATCACATTTTATTTAAAAAAACCGAAGTTTATATTTTCATAAAAATTAAAGCCTTAAAAATGTATTTAAAGCAGCTTATGCGTTGGGGAAAAAATGATGGTCTGGTCATGTGTGGCTAGCTTTTTTTTTTTAAATTGAAAATTATTTTCGCAAAGTGTTCTAAATTCCAGTTATCATTTCTAGATAATATTTATTTCTGGAACTTTTTATATATTTTGAAATTTATATATATATATATTTTTTATATTTCATCAAAATTCCAGTTGTTTTGGAGAAAAAATTCAAAATTGTAGATTAAGTAAATTGAAATACCAAAAACTACAAGTGGTAATAATGGCAGAACTGAGTATTTCCACCATTCATGGCAGCCAATCTGACATGGAATCCGAATTTTCATCTGTGCACGCCGAGGAAGTGGATGTCAATGTTCCAACGGATTTTGATAAGAAGCACAACATAATCATCAACACGACCCCGCAGCTTGATGCTCTCTCGGCCCGTTACAAATATAGCTTTGCCTACAAGACTTTTAGGGAACGTGTGCCGCGAATGCTCAACGAGCTGATGAGCTGCATGAGGGAGAAAGAGGGTAGGATTATGGAGCAGTGTGGTGATTATGCGCGGTTCGGTCTTAGCCGGGTTCTATGGAGCCTGGACATCTTACGGAATGAGGTCTTGGCTAATGAAATGTTCAAGCATTTCCATGACAAAGATTCGGATGCAAATGATTGGAATGGATTCATCGAGAAACTGGAGAGGCGAGAGAAAAATCAATGGTTTTCCGCCAATTGGTTGCATGCCGAATGCTATTTATATCGACGCATTTCGGCTGCATTCCGGCGGGAAGAGTCTCTCCGCGATTATGACTACTTTAGTTCACAAAAGATGTGCGCCGCGCGGAATATAGTTTATCTGATGCACACAGTCTTGAAGGAGTTATCTCAATTGTCGCGTAGTCGAGACAGTTTCCAACTGATGCTGAAGGTATCGCTGTGGGGTAATAGATATGATCTCTCCCTCTTCAAAGGGCTCACTGATAAGCCGCTTGGCGAGTACGATAAGCATTTAATAGACGATCAATCGGCGGATGTATGGCGACTGCTTACAGAGGGCATACACTCCTCCGTCTCACCCGTCACAGTTGACATTGTCTTGGATAATGCGGGCTTCGAGCTCTTCACGGATCTCCTCTTGGGTGAGTATCTGGTCCGCACTGGACTCGCAGAAAAGGTTTGCTATCATGTCAAGGCCATACCTTGGTTCGTCTCGGATGTCACCGCCAATGACTTTCACTGGATGCTTCGATTCCTTCGCGACCATCATATAACTGAAATGTCCGCCTTTGGGCGCCGACTGCTATGCCTTTTCCGAAATCGATCGATGACACTGTGTGACAATAGTTCCTTCTGGACCCGCCCTCAGGGATGCCGATTCATGCGTGAATTGTCGCCTTGTTTGTATGTTCACTTGAGTTTCGGCGCTTTGGCCATCTTCAAGGGAGATCTCAACTATCGTAAGCTGCTCGATGACATCAATTTGAATCCAACGACTCCATTTAGCGAGGGATTAGGTGACTTTTTGCCCACTAGCATTTGTGCGCTGCGTGTCATCAAATGTGATCTGTATTGTGGCATGCCCCACTGTGCTGTCGAGTGGCTAACCGAGAGTGATCCCAACTGGATGTTGTCTGGCGAGAAGGCCGTTATTCAACTGGCCATCAAGCCCAGGCCATGAATAATTGAAAATATATAAAAGATTAAACATTTGTCTACATACAACATTTTCTACTGGTTATCGAAATGAATATTTTAATCATTTTTGTAGAAAACTTTTTATATCGATTATAAAAATTACAATTCTTAACTAAACTTATTGAAGATGTCTTCTTCCTTGCAAAGCTTTACATATTCTATGATAATTTGTTAAATATACTTTACTTACACTTCAATTTACTAAAGATTCCAGCCAAAGCTGCAGTTGACAATGATTAAGTAGTACAAAAGTGGTTTGATCTGAATGATGTTTTGAATATATATATATATATATATATATATATATAAATATATATATGTATATATATCTATTGTCGATTTATTAATTAGATGCGCTTAAAGGCTAAAATGGTAGGCCGTCTAAGTCGTAAACATAAGTATGACATTTCCATATACGCAGTATAGACTATAAACTATGCATTTATTAAATATGAATAGTATAAAAATATGCTCTAAGGCCATATCTTATATGTATTGTTTGTTTTATGTAGTTTGTAGTATGTAGTATGGATTTATGTGTGTGTATTGTGTATATTCATGCTGTTGATATATAGCTGCATTATTTTGAAACAATTCGTCAAATTTTCAAGTCTTATCAATTGCCGTTACAGAAAAAAAAAATTAAACAAACAAAAAACCAATGAAGAACTCATCTACATTTTGCTCCACACATCCAAGCGAGAGACTTCTCAGTAATTGGGTGCTTTCTTTTCTGTTTGTAGTTACGATGTATTGTTTTTTTCTCTTGTTTTTGTTTTTTTTTTGGAGGGAGTTCTTCTTATGCGGCTGCTGGGGCTCACAACACACAATTGGGATTCAGTTGCTGATATGGCGTCAGATCCTTTGTGATGGAGAAGAGTGCACCATCTCGCACCATTTTGCACATTAGGGCGCCCAGATTCTTGGCATCATCGATGCCCGAATGCGCGCGTCCCTCAAATGCCAGACCCACATGGGAGAGAGCATCCGTAAAGTTGCAGGGACGATATTTATACCACTCACGGTAAATGGCACGCACATCGATCCACTGATTGAAATATGGCGCTTTGCGCATACGTTTCCTTGAGCACTCCTTGTGCAAACAGATGCCAAAGTCCCAATCTGTCCAGGTGACAAACGCACAATTGCCCAATATATTCGATTTGGCCATTTTGGGTAGCAGCAAATTCCGCGCACGCAACTCCTTGCGCAACCACTCGTGGAACATCATTAGTGCTGTCTGTAATGGCACTCCCGAGTCCACAGTCTTCTGATCTATCCCGGTTAGCTCGGTGCAATAGGTGCTCAAGCGTGGCGACTCAAATGGCATTATGTATTTGTGAAACTCGGCTTCGATTTTGCCCGTTTTCAGATTAACAAGCACAGCTGGGAATTCTGCAAAGATTCGATATTTGTATTGAGGAAGAATATCTAGAATATATATTACAGCATTTCTCACCAATAATCTCTGCTTCTCGCCATTGTGGCGGCGCCTGTTTCTCCCAGCATGTGGCCTCGAAATCAACAGCGATCACATAGCTAAATGGCTGCATAGCCAATTGTTTGGATTTGCGCGATTTCTTTGTCTTCAGCGGTGGCTGTGCAGTGGCTGTGGCTTCGTTGGCACCGCTGATGCTAATCTCTACTTCATCCAAATCGTTGGCCGCGTCTGCGGGTCGAGCGCCATCCACATAAAGCGTATCAATCAGGCCCAATTGTCTGCAAAGATGAAAGATGCCAAAATCCATAAAAGCAAAGTTGTATAAATAAATATATTGAGAAAATATCGACTTGGCTTTTTTTTATATTATATTTTTTTTTTAGAGAAATATAATATACATTAGCGATATATCGGGGCGGACTCTGACAATACACAAACAACAAAAACTATCTAAAATGCCAATTTGACTGGTCAGCTACTGCGATCGAAATCTACAACTATATATATATATTTATTTGGCAAATATGATTCGAATTTATTGGAAATATCTTCTGGTAATACAAACAACTAAATTTATGGCATTTATATATTTTACGAGTTGGATTTAGTTTAAATCCATTTGTAAATAATAAGTTGTTGAAGTATTTAGGCTAGATTCAAAGGAACTATGTTAAATAAATTGTTGTTAGTAATATGAAGCAGTATATAATTGAATAATAATTTATAAGTTTGCTTTGCATTTGTAAATAATACTTATAAGTACCATAGTTGAAGATTCTTTTGCTCTAGCGCCTATTGAGTATCCCATCGGAACTGATTTAAAGCTAATGACCCCCTGGATGAATTTCATGTTTGTTCTTGTTGCTGTTTGCCATAGCACACAATCATGGGCTTCTGGTGCCAGAGCAAACCATTTGTTGCCACCAATGCTTGGGCAACCACCACCGCCGCCGCATCCACATCTGCAATCGTGTCCGTATTGCTGAGCTGTCGGAATGTGATAAATGCCTGTCCTTTCATGCGTCCCTGTTGCATGACCTTAATGTCCAGGCTGTCAGCTGGCACATAGCGTGCATAGAGCAATCTCAGCTGTGATTCCGTAACACTCTTATCCAGATTCTTAATGTAGAGTTTATTGCTGGGTGCGCCTCTTTTGTAATTCTTGTAGATGGGCAAAGCTTGTAGCTGCTCGAGCGTCAGACGCTCATCCGGCAGCTGTTCAGCTGTTGAGGCAGCAGGCAAGGATGTGGGCAGCTTTAGTTCAATTTTAGGTGCATCAAATGTGGGCACATCGATGGGCAGTTTCACGATTGGAGCTTTTACAGCGCTCTGGAGCATTTGGCGGGCACGTTTGCGATATTGTTCGGGAATAGAACTAGCTGACGCAGCTGGCTTTCGCTTCAGCTGCTGCTGCTTGAGTTTGGCCTCCTCATCACTCTCCAGCTCGCTTTCTGTTTCACTCTCCAGAACTTTTTCAGTTTGAGTCGCAATGCTTTGTGTCTGCTCTGGGAGTAGATGCAAACCTGACGGTCTCTTACCAAATGGAGGTCTCAAGTTCATGCGATTCATTAGGTGCAGCACCTGCGTATAGAAGCGTTTATCACTCCTCAGGACATCTCCAATGGCTGCCAATATATTGTCATTGATGGGCGGATATGCATATTGAAGATATGGCGGTGGTGGTTGCATTACATCAAACTGCTGCTTACTGCCGGCATACAACTTTTGCACATACTTGTTGTTGTTTTTGGAATCCGGCGCCGACGCTTGTGTTGACTTGTGGGCAATTTTGGGTTTATTGCTGCCATCGCTGTCATCACGTGGGCCAAAGCTGCTGATGCGCAACGGTTTATCCAGTTTATCGCTGAGGCCAATCAGCTGTTCGAGTGCCGCTTGAGCCTCGGAGGGGTCCGCATATTCAATGAGCGCCCGTCGGCGTCCAAAGGAATTTAATGAACGTGGTATTATCAATTTAACCTCTTGGATTAACTGCGCAAGTTCATCGATGCTGCAAGGCATGCTTTTCAGCAGTAATTTACTGGTGGGCGCACACATATTCACTAAGTTTTAATTACAACCAAAAATGTGCTGCAGCAGTTGACAGCTGGGTTATCGATTGTTCAACACCGATAAATACAAAATCTCAAGTATGACCAGTTCTTGTTTCTGCTAACTTGTGGAGCAGCTCTGTTAAGTGTGTAGTTAAGTGTGCCCATATATACAGCTTACCGCGCCTTATTCAAACTCAATTATTAGCCCGAATGCATTTATGTTTGGTTGATAAAATCCAACAACTTTTAATTTTTGCAAAGCAATTTCTGCACTTTCACTAATTACAGCCACTAACTGCTCATTTGTAAGCATGAACGTTGCTATTAAGTGCTGCAGCAGAACCGGTTTTGCAACAAAATAAATAAATATAAAAAACGAAACTAACAAATCATATCAATTGCTTACGTGCTTTCAAAAATGTAAATACAGTCTGCTATCAGCGATTATATTGTTTATTTGTAATTGTTAATTTTTCATGTAAGCAAGGCCAGCTGGCAAATAAATGTTGTTTAGATAGTTGAAGTGTATCGGGTAAATAGCACAGATTGTTTTGGTTCGTCGCTACAGATACATATGTACATATGGAAATACATGCAGAGCAAAGTCAATGCACTTTCATTAAGTGAAAATCTGATGTTTTTTTCTTTTTGATTTATGGCACACACAAAAGCGCATAAGTCGCACACAATGGTGTTTATAAAAAGATCAACGGACACAGACACACATAACGTGCGACAACAACAACAACAAGAGCAACACTCAAAACTCAGATTGCATAAAATTTGCAATGATTAAATGGACAACAACAACAAGAACAAGGACGGCGACACACTCTCACTTTCGTTCGCTAACGATGTCCACTGCAAAATGCGGAAGCACAACAAAAACATGCAAAAATTGGATGAATGAACTCGTTTGCTATCTCACTCTTTTACTCACTGTTCCCCCTCTCTCACTCAATCTCTCTCCCGCTCTCGTACAAAAGAAAATACAATTTGTACGCTGTGCGCGAACGGACGATGATTTTTTGAATTTTTTACATTGCTAAGTGACACTAATGGGTTAATGCAACTAGTACTATATTTAGAGGAAAGAAAAAAATTTCCTATATCAATTAGCACTACGAAAAGTGGAAGGGCTAAGTGTTAATTGAAATTTACATATTTGCTAAAGCACCAATTTAGATTAATGATTGAATTTATATTTATTTACTACACTCATAAAATAATCCGTAATGGCGAACATTATGGCATTTTACTATTTTACTATTTCCAATGAGGCAATTTTTTAAAGCCATTTACGAATGTGTTTATTAATATGTTTGCACATCTTATTTTTATTTTTTTTTATATTATTGAGTGATACGTAAAGACGTAGTAGCTGTAAATTAAAATATTAAGAAATTCGTTTAATTCTCTTGCGATGCGAGCTTCAAAATTTGATTTGCTTTGGCTTTTATTAGTGTTTCTTAACCGATGTTGACTTCAATTTGAACATATGTTTAATATTATATTATAGCTTTCTTTAATAGCCGCTATTTAAGATATATAAATTAAAAATTGATTTTGATCGACATTCGCTATACAGTTAACATTCTTATGGTATCTTGAACTCCGTAGCTCTTATAGTCTCTGAGATGGACGGGTTTATACAGGCAGATAGATGGGCGAGATCGATTTATGATCCTAATCAAGAATATATCTACTTTATGGGGAGATAATCCTAAAAAAAACGAGTCTTTTTATTATTATATTTATTGTCTGATTTGATAGATCAATTGCGACTCCTTTTGAGCCCATAGCTCTCTCACCAGTCCTAATTCCGCTCCTTTCCTAAACTTTGTCTGCTTGATGGTTTCTTTAGGAGCGTGTAAAATACGGAAAATTACATTTCAAGCCGTTATCACATTTTTCAACACGAAATAACACACATTACAATGACAAATGCAACAGGTTCGGTTCTGTTTTGGTCTCTTTTTATTTCTGTTCTGTTATTACGTGCCGCAGACAAGCCCACCAAAATATGACATTAACCACTTATCAATCAAATGGGCGGCTCGTGCTGTTTTAAGTGCGTGTGTCTTGCGTACCATTTCATAATACACGGTGCACACATGACTATATACGAGTATATCATAAATATCTATATATATATGTGTTGAGTATACCGTAATTATAGGGAGAAACAATGTCAATTAGCCACAATTGGCGAGGCATGCACAGTAGCTGACAGTTTTATGACAGGGAACTCACCGACTCTGTGAGTTCAATAAGCTTGAAGCGTGTCTATTCATAAAAAATTGCAATAATTAAGTAAATGAGTTGTTTGATAAATTTGTTATTGTTCTAATGCAAATGCGCCATTATATGTAATTTTTTAAAGCCTTTATAATTTGTATCCGTTTCAAATGGTTGAAAAGGGCTAAACGTTTACGCTACTAGCAAAGTAATTCATATTGCAAGGATGAATTTAATTATGTAAAATTTGTTTTTATAGTGCAACGATTAATCATATAGAAATAATAATAAAATTTTTTTACATATTGCAAAGATAAATCATATACAAATTATGGCAAAAGTTCCTCAAATTAAAACAAACAGAAACCTAATATTTGTATATACATGGGTAGTTAACCCTTTGTAAATAAGTTATAGGGCACAATAATTTGATAGCGCAAGTGTTATGTGAAATCATTTCACTTTTGAACACATTCAAGGCCAAAGTTAATTAGTAGAAACACTAAAAAAGCACGTTGTACACAAAAATGTACAGCACAAAGAGCCAAAATAAATATTGTTACAAGTGTATGTGTCGTGTGTATAATTGTATTATTGTACGTATTCAGCGACAAAAATATTGTTATAAGTATATGCATGTGTATAAATAAATGTATTTCTGTATGTACGTATTTGGGCAGAAAACAATTGCAAAGCAATCGTGTCAGAGTTACCAAAAATAGCGCAATTGTCTGAATCAATCAATGAACTCCCCAGTTGCAAAACCATTCAAGTAGCTTTGTATTTATATAGAATGTGTATTCATTAGAAATATCGGTGTATATATATTTACATCGTATGTCCGTATGATGATATATTATGGCAATTGATATCAGTCATAGCCACGTGTTCCACTTTGAAAATGGACCCCGTTTGGCTTTGCTGCCTAATTGAAAAATATGTTGATTATAGCTATGCGAATGTCCTTGGGCTACACCTACACTTGCCGGTCAATTGATATTGCAATTAGCAATTTGCAAGCTAAGATAATTATGTATTTAGTATAATAATAATACCATTAAAGAAGTGCATTCAAAACAACAAATAGATGGGTTACATTTTGAAAATTTGATTACTTGTTTTTATGAATGGCACAAATCGTTAAGGAATTTGCTTGAAATCCAATTGTTTTTTTAATTAGTTCATCAAGTTAAACTTATTTCTAGTATAAATATTTACTCAAATTGAGTATGAAACAGCGAATAAGTAGATTTTATTAAACTTAGTCTGAAATTCTTAAATTAAGTACGAGGAAAGAAATAAAATAAGGAGAGATATCATTTCAACAACAAATAGGCTTTCAAGTGATATCAAATCAAGCCCATTTATTTTCCACAAAGCAAATAAGAATATGTCAACTTGAATGCATATAATAATTTTCAGTGTACTTTGAATATGCACACATATTGCGCATACGCCACGTGCAACGACTGAATTGGAGGCGCGTGCATAAAATTTACCAGGCGAAATATTTGCATCTTCTTGTTCGCTCGCTCGCAGAGAAAGACAGAGGGAGAGGGAGGGAGAGAAAGAGGAAGAGAGTGCCTCTCTTTCGCACTTTAATATAAATTCGATTGCAGTTGTATTTTATTTTTTTTTTTTTTCCTATCTTCTTCATTCCGCAGTCATAATAAGTAGCATGCCCGTGTGTGTGTTTGTGTGTATATTGTCCGTGTGCTCAACTTACTTGTATGTGAATGTATTATTCTTATAGATATTTATTGCCTGGCTTCTGGCTGTGTGTGTGTATGTGTGTGTGGGTATTTCTGCTGTATATGTGTGTGCTCTTGACTTTGGATAAGTTTGGTGAAAACTGCTTTCAGCCGGATTTTCCCCAGTCCAACGACAACGTCGATGAAATGACGTCCCACTCAAGCGCAACAATCGATTTAAACGATTTCATGTCTCCTTTCCTACAGTCATTAATTTT
Organism: Drosophila basisetae; assembly: GCA_035041595.1. Classification (NCBI taxonomy): domain Eukaryota; kingdom Metazoa; phylum Arthropoda; class Insecta; order Diptera; family Drosophilidae; genus Drosophila; species Drosophila basisetae. Next base: position 8,657,811 of record JAWNLB010000144.1, read on the forward strand.
TTCTGACTACTCCTGCTAAATTTTAACCCGACTACTTGGTAATAAAAATAATGTTTTAGTTTCAAAGTACTATTTATATACCATAGACATACGATACGTTATTCTAGTCCCTCGCCACTCTCATGATAAAGATAAGCTTTTTATGCTTAGCGTTAGTTAATTTTAGACTTATTTATTTGTTTTGTGCTTGTCTTTAGTGATTACTTATGCTATAAATTTGATTTTAATGCTTGTTTATATAGTCTAATAAATGCGTACTTCTATAGAGAATACGCTAGTACAAATCGCACTTAAAGTTTTGGGAATCACTCTTCACCAATTTTGATTTCGAACAATCTTTACTGCAAATTGAATTTAATTTAACATTTTACAGATTATTTAGTATAGAAAAATAATTGTTAATCAAGTGTTTACTGCAAACACTTTTACATAAACAAAACTAGATTTTGTAGTAAAGTAGTAAATGGTCTATTATAAATCTCATTTATTGGTAACAATTTAATCATTCAATTTGTATTTTGTATTAAATCGGCATTAAATTAAACTTGATTTTGTTTGTTGCACAGTTTTGCAAAATATTTTTGAGAACTCTTTTGTATTGCTTGTGTTTCATTTCGTTTCCTCTATCGATTATAAATAGCTGCCACAGCCAATAGTCGAATGATAATGAATATGATTATAATGATGTAGATAACATGTGCCTCATCAGGAGGGGTATTAAACCTGTCGCCATCGCTGTAGTTGCCATAAAGTCTCCACTTTTAGAACTCATCCAATTTACATAGTATACGAGAAGCTATCCAAACCAGAAACGAGTTACTTTTGATTGACTGTGATTGCTGTGCATAATTTGAATATTAATTTAACACAATTTGTAAGTAGGCTGAAAACAATCTGAGGTGAGCTGAGGGGGTTTTTGCCAAACTAGTTATTATTTTAAGCAAAATGCCTCTTGATCTTTGAAATTATACACATTTTAATTAATTCGCAATTAAATTGAAAGTTTTATATATCTTCAAACTTACATATGGATGGCTAAGGTTTCCCATTGATCAATTAAGTGCAGCATTTTTCAAGTGCTTTCAAATCAGTTGTCGATTGTTATGTGAAGTGTGTCTTCTGTTCAATCAATGATTAAATGCAATGCGTATTTTTTTTTATATACAATAAAAAATGCGACTTATCGCGACACGGTGACAAATCTCGACTGAATTATAACAATGGCTATCAAAAGCTTTGTTTGGAGCAACTGGAAACCGACAACAACAAAACAGTAGCAATGAGAATATGTAGAACAGAACGCACTTCAATTAATAAACTGGTCATAATTAAATTAAAAGTCAGCAAAACATTTTCCCCATCCACGCGTGTCTATATAATATTGCAAATGTATTGTATTAATAAAAGTGTTCATGTAGATTACAAAAAATCTATTATCAGCATCCAGCTTTGCCATATTTCCAAGAATTCCATTCGCTTCATATTTAATTCCAAAGCAGCAGCAGCAGCAGCAGCAACAACAACAACAATGTATTGGGGCCAAACAAACAAAACAAGAGCTTTTAGTGCACCAACTGTTCATCTATAGATTATTCAGATACAGATGCAGTTACAGATACAGTTGCAGTTGCACTAACAGACACAGACAGAGATACAGATACATTTATATTGCACTTTTACAGCTTCGCTTCAATTGGGCTGAAAACTGTCAGTGGCCGCTTTAGCTATGGCGAATGCACTTGAGAGTCGAGTTGGGCCGTCTCTGTCCCTGTGTTTGCTTTCAATTACATTCAATTACAATTACATTGACAATTCCAATTACAAACAGGAGCAGTCGTCGTATTGGCAATGGGCAACGTCAACTTATTTTTAGATGAACAAACTCCAAAGTGAACTCAATTGAAGTGTCGCTATTTATTTATGGGATTGTACACATATTGAGCAATCCTAAAAGGGGTATATCTGACAAATTGGACTGACATGTATGAACTGAAGTTCGTTTGCTCTTTCAGACTAAGGTCAACAGTTCACATCGAAGCTTACTTTTATAAGCCAACCGATTGTTTCTTATTTTTCCATTCAATTTATTTTATTTTAATTTATTCATTTTTAATTAATATTTAAAATTTGTTATAAATATATATATATTTTTCTTAGTTTTGAACTATTTTGTGTCACTTTAAGTAACTAAACATAATGTGAATAATACTATTCATTTCAACACTGATCAGTTTAGATTGAGATTTTATTTTAATTTATAATTATTTTTGCAAATCTTATTTTTAATCCACATTAAGTAAATAAACAGATTTGCACAAGAAATCAACTTTTGACAGCTACTGAAGAGATTTATCTTAATTGCCTAGATTCCAGCGAGATATCTGCTTAAGCAAATAAGTTTTGTTTTTTGTTTCCATAATATTTCCGTACATAGACAAAAATAGACTTGTCCCTGCTTTATGAACAAAGATGGTAAGAGAGTAATTGACGTAATAGTATGAAGTCTCATATACCCCACACATTCCGGTAATCACAATAAAGTTGTTGCAATTAAATAGTATGTTTGTTTGTTTGTGTGTCTGTGTGCACAGGGGAGATAGGGACTATTGCTCAGGGCCAGTCCAGATAAAGTGCAATGACCACCAACCAACAGATCAGAATGGAGGCAAACAGAAACCACAAAATAAACCGTCCAAGGGAATATTGGCATAAACGTTATTAATTGTTAAAGTGAGCAGAGCAAAGAGGTTCTCAGTTCAGTTCAGTTCAGTTGAGTTCAGCTCAGCTCAGAGCAATTGTTGTAGTTTAATCCTCAATTGCGTCGTAAAAGAAACAACAACAAGAACAATAAAGAGAACCGCTTATAACTCTTATAACTGCAATCTGCCCGTTAAGTGTTAAGGTAAACAACAACAGAGCAGAATGATAAAGAGGGGGAAAATGACGTGAACACGTTAAGCTTTTTACATTGCTTTAGCAATCAAAAAAAAAAAAAACATGCTCGGTTTACGTTTAGTTTACCGCATTTTAAACGACAAACAATAACAGGCAAAACAATTTTAAAAGTATGAATGTAAAATAACAAACTGCGAATGTGGTTATTAATTCGTATTTATAATTTTCTCATACATATATCTATTTAAACTGATCAATTCAATGATAATTATATTCACCGCCAGTCGTAATTATAGTTCACGAATAATTAATCAATTAGTTTTAATGCGCTTGTTTTCTACAAAAATCTTGACGATTTTTTTTTAAATAGCTTGGATTTTTGAATTTAATGACTTCGCAAAAAGTGTTCTCAGAACAAAAGGCAAATAGTTATTTTGTTTTTTACTGTGATAATTCAAACTCATTATATAGCAAAATAGATTTAAGTTAGAGTAGAAAATACGTAAAGGGTATCTCCTAGTCTGTCAATAATCGTGCGTTTTTTTCAGCAAAAAAATTTGCAATTTCGTACATCAAAAAAATCTGTTATACACATACATTCAATTCATTATACATTCAATTTACAGTTAGGATCAGATTCCGTTATTCACTTACCTTGCCAGTCTTATCAAGGCCATTGTGCTGTAATTTTTGGTCTGGTTTTTCTGCTACAAAACAGTTGCGAGAGTTGAGTTGTAAAAATTTTCAACTTGGTATGTGAAGAAAAATTCGATTTGTTATTTTGGCAGTGCGAATAACGGCATTGGGCATAGGAGCAAGGAAGCGACGAAGGTGGACCGGCAAAATTTCTTTTGTTGTCTGCGCTGCAGCAGACCCACACACACACACGCGGCGGACACTGAAAAACTCAATGCACAACACACATACAGTCTCACGTGCAGGCGGCGCACGACCGGCACGAAGTATATAGGAGAATAAATATCGAAAGCCAACAACAAGAACAACTGCGCGCGCGCACACACATAAACACACACAGAGAGACACACACACACACAGAAAGGCAGACGCACACAGAAACTTTTGTCGATTTTCAAGCGTGCAGTTTTAACGAAGATCTGAGTCTGCTGCCCGGCACAAATGGATAAAAACAAACCTGCGACAACGACAGCGACGACGGCGACAGCGGCAGCGGCAGAAACATATGACCACAAGCGGCCAGTGTGACCATTTACAACTCAAATTAAAATACGTAAAAGATATCAGTGGATGTATTTATTTAATTGCAGTATAACGTATTTGTCCTTGTTTCTTTTCAATGTGCACTTTAAATACATCGACGCAATAATTATTATATATTTATTTAAATTTGACATTAGTTATTTGCATATTGTTTACATTTTAGTATTTTTTTGTCTGTGTTAACTTGGCAGCACTGGCAACAAGTTAACCGCGGTTCTGTTGTCATTTGAGATACAATTCAAAATTAGTCACTTGAGCGAGAATATTTACTCAATTTATATAAAAACAAGCTTTTTGTATACTTAACAATATTTATTGAGCTCCCAAAAATGTGGGAGCAGCTGGATAAATATCGCAATCATTTTCTGCAACACGAAATTAAAGATGTTCTAACACCGAATTCCACAAATTCGTTACAAAATAAGGGTAAGATAAAATGAAGATATATTAATAACTTCATTGTTTATCATTTTGCTACACAGAATGGCACTCATTTATGGAGAAACGCAACAGGTGCAAGTGTTTCCCGCAACACTGCACCAAAAGTTCCACTTAT
>JAWNLB010000144.1:8670000-8742500 GCA_035041595.1 Drosophila basisetae
CCGTAAACATTTTGTGCTCAACCCAAACCAGAAAGCTGACCCAATGTGCAAAGTTTTCGTAGCTCTCAACGATCCCAAGTCACAATTTTGATTAGAGTCGTCTACACAGATTCCTTGTTTTGCATTTTTTGCAAACTTTTTAATTACTGCATCGCGTTCTTTGCACTCTGCTTTTTCGATTTGTTTATCAAAATTCTGTATGCAAATTGTTCGCGTTCTTAAATAAAATTGTCACTTTAAGCAAATTTCATAACTGGAGTTCTTAATTTCTTAATGCTTCTCGACAGCTCTCATAAGTTTGAGTCAACCGGTGCCGAAATTGTTTAACAAGTTGCTTTTCACTAGCCAAATACAGCTTGAGCCAAAAATAAAATAAATTTATAACGAAAATGTTGTTTTTGCTTTGAAACTCAAGCAAAACGTGCTCAACAAATATTAATGAATATCAAAATTCTGAAAAAACTCATATGCTGAAGTTATTAATTGATGGAAACTTTGAATTAATATATTATGTAAATTGAAATGCTTTTGATTATTAGTCATTTTATAAGTTTTTATATATGTGAATATAACTGTGTCTAACCATTTATTCTGTTTTCTGTTTAGTCATTTGCTCATTTAATGGACAAACATTTCTATGGTAATTTCCAGCTTATTACCTAATTGAATGGCCAGCTTTTCAAGTTGATGGCGAGCAGTCCAGCTGCAGACTGGCTGCCAGTCAGTTGGAACTGAGTCCTTGCTCCTAGTACTATGGTATTTCTGCGCTCGTTTCGGATCAGTAATCGATATATAAGTTTCCATGCGGTGCTCCTGCTTCGATTCTATTTGGGGCAGTTTTACTATTTGGGTCTGCTGCGACTGCGTTACGAGTGTGCTGGGAATGCGGTCCGTCTGACGGAGTACAGTGTGACCATATCGCGAATGGTTGCATTGCCCTTTGCATACTTTCTGAGCGATGCCTTGCTCAGTCCTTATGTGTCCTTGCTGCATCTGCAACCCTTTCTCTTCGTCTGCTGTTTGCTGTGGCAACCGAGGCGGATTTATAAACGCAGAGTGCAATTAATCAATGGTTTCTTGCGCCTGGCAACGGCTTTGCATCGACGCAGTCGTCGAAGATTGCAGTTGTCGTGGTTTTTGGTGCTGCAGTTGGCCTTGAAGCTGCTCACATTTAAACTGTATTTGGGCATCTTTGAGCTGTCGAAGACGATTATCGACAAGTTGGTGTTTCTAGTGATCTTTGTGGTGCCCATTTCATTGGCTGTTTGGTGTATGGATATCAGCGCCCAGCTGTTCAACATTTGCCTCAGCCTGCTGCTCAAGTCCTTTGAGCAGCTGAACACGGAATTGGTCGAGCAGGTGGAGCGATTGCATTTGAAGCTCCTGCAGGCGGATTATCGAGCCGTGAGACGCTGTCAGCGTCGGCTGTGCTCCTTGCAGCGGCTGCATGTGGCATATGTAAGGATTACGCAACAGATACTCGATTGTCTGGCTCCCCAATTGCTGCTGATTGTGCTCTACAATATCACAATGATCTTTGCCCTGTCCTATGCCCATTGGCAGCGACTTTTCGATATCCTGATATTGGCCAACGGATTGCGTCTGCTTTTCCAGTCACTGGATGCTCTAGTCATTGCCACAGGCTCGCCAAGGGACACCTCGTGGGCGCATGTGGCACGCCTCCTACAGCTGAACGAAGTGCTGGCCATGCACGGCTGGCTGCATCGCCATTGCTGGACATCCTTACTCGATATGGACAGCTGCGGGCAGAGGGTGAGGCGTACGTTGCTTCAGCCACGCCTTCAGGTTCTGGGACTCTTTACGCCCAATCGCCGTTTGTTCTTCCGCCTGCTATTCTGCTACTGCAGCTATCTGTATCTGCACTATATGTGCAACAAGCGACTCCCAGTCAACGAGCGTGAGATATTCAACGTGATGCTTCTGTTTTCCAACAGGAGGAAAAGACTCCAACAGGCGCATAGTCAGAACGCCAGCTAGGGAGGGGCACTGGAGAAAACAAATAAAGAATAATAAATATTTATTTAATTTTATTAAAAATATAAAAAATGTAAATCATTTATTTTCGTAATTTGTGTTTCATTTGTATCAAACAACTTGAAATTCATTGTTGTTCACTTTTTATCTGCAACTTGTTTTCATTTTATTTCACCAGCAGATTAAAACTACATAAAAAGTTGGAATCGCGATTGTGTCTCGAAATTCATGTTAAATTATTCTGGTTGAGATGGCTCAAAATTACACATTGCCATAATTTTATTAAAACCATTTTTGGTCTTGGGTTGAGCTATAGAATAATCCTATATTTAAAGTTGATAACGTGATTCTAGCCAAATATCCCCTTTCAATAAATCAAAGTTTGCTATTGTGATGGGTAACAAGTATCTGTCTTTTAATTACTTTTCCATTCTGGCATCCTTGCCTGCTTCCATCCTTAGCCAGGAAGTCAAGCTGGAACTGTTTTTGCTGTGAAATGAAACATTTTTGATTTGACAACGTTTTGCCCTTAATTGCCGAGTTGATGAAGTTTTTGCAATGAGCAGACCACAAGACATTAAATTTGTGAATTATTGCTTTGCTTTGCTGATGCAGCTCCTTAAAAAATAATTGCTGGTTATTGACAAAGATGGAAACCAATTCAGTTGAGCTTCTTGAATTGAAGTGGACTTTTGACAGAGAGACTAACAAAATACAAATGTAAATTGGCATTTAGCAAATAGCTGAAAAATAGCAAATATTATTTGATTTTTAATTTGAAGGAAAACTTTTAAATATATAAATCTAGCTGGTGTGGATTTTTTCAAGTGTATGAGCAGCTCATTTATCATGCACGTATTTATTGCACTCGAACGCCAACTCATATTTGTTAAGCGTATACGTACTGAAATTATTTGGCCAATTTTACACGCAACATACTGAATGTAGGGATATGAAAAGGGCAAACAGCAACAACAACAACAATAACAACAACAAAATGGGCAACTGGAGGACATCTCGGGGCGGGTAATTTTACATAATTTATGCATTCGCCTTTTGAGACATGCACAAAAATAACAAGCGCTGCGGGTGCGTAGCTGCTTTGGTGGATGGTGGATGGTGGTGGTTGGCTGGCAACTGTGTTGCCACTCGGCCTCCCTTTTGGCGTCCCTTCTCATGCGCTGAACTGAAATATATGTAATTGCATGGCTGGCCGAGCACTTGAGGTGTCTAAAGTGTTGGCTCCCACTCCCTCTCTCTCCCTCCCTCCCTCTCTCTGGGTCGTCACTCCACACATGGCCATCCTTTCGTTCTGGTTAGTTTCCATCGCCCCCCTCCAGTTGCCCCCTTTGCTCCTTCCGTTGCACATAAATCATTTTTTAAACGTAACCCCAAACCGAGTGCGTATGAGAAATACTTTCTGCTTAAAATTGTGCACCTTATTCGTGATAAGATTTATGGAATACTTGCTTAAGAGATTTGTGCACGGTTATTGTTCCTCTTGTTTGGGCTTTGATTAAATTCTCAAATGGTGAAGCAGTTTGCATATATATATATATATAGATATAATTATTTATACATTCATATTTATTTATATTGAGCTGCTCTGATTGGCAATTTAAATTGATGGCCATTTTGTTTTTCATTTTGTTTTGTCTAACATTTTTGACAATACTTTTTATGTTGGCAAATTGTATTTTGTATTTTCTACATTTTCTCTGCAGTATTTTCTATCTAGCTGCAAACACATTGAAAATCAATTAATTTCATATTTTCATAAGCAAAAATGCACAATTGTATTTCTCTATTATTAAGCATTTGTGCGTTTGTAGTATTGAACAGTTTTTAATTGCTTTAAACTTTATGACGAGAAATTATTTTTAGACTTGAGCATCTTTAATTTAAGTACATTAAGGTTTCAGTTTTTGGGTTTGAGTTTCGGTTAACGCTTAGCCGAGCATTGCGCCCACTTTTGGGACAACTCAAGTTCATTGTTGGCCTAATCTTATCGGTCATCTTTGATCTGAACACACGAAACAAAGCCAACAAAAGAGTGTGACAGCTAACGGCAAAAGTTTTAAAGATATTTTGCGGAGGAGGCTGATATGCTTTGTTCTTTATTTTATTCCATCCACTTGTTGAAATTTACGGCTTGCTGATGTGCCTTCAACGAAAGCCAATGATTTGGCTACGGGCTACATGGCCATAATAAGTTATGCGCCCAGAATTAAGCCGCTGGCATAGCACACTGAGATGGCGTCGGTGCGGGGAGAAGGAGACTTGGTGGCTTGGGGGAAGCAGGGCAGAGCACCGAGCCAGAGCCGGAGCCAGAACCAGAACCAGAGCCGAAGCCAGAGCCAAGCAACTAAGCCAAGAGCAATGCTTTTATAAATCTCTTTAATTTATTAGATTTCATTAGACGTTTGGCGCCAACCCCTGCGAAGGGTAACGCAGCTACACTCAGCCAAAAAATAATGTACACCGATTTATAAAATCGTCAACGCATTTGTTGACTTAGAAGATGGGTTATTTTAAGTAGAGGTATTATAAGATCATTAATGAACCTTTGCCATTTTTCTGCGTTTTAAATTTTATACTTATGGAGTATTTGGATAGAATTTAAACACAAATTAAATACTCGACCACATTGAGATTAAATACCTTAATTTTGCATCAATCTAACAGCTTATAATATAGTATCTTACTTTCACTAATTTTCAATATTTTGGCAGTAATTGAAAATTCTTCGTAGATAACTGAAATGAATGTTCTTTCGGCCTGCGCAGCTCTGTCCTTTGCCATTGCAGTAGCAAGAGCAAAACCACTCCGTTTGTGATCTGTGTGGTTTGAGCAGTAGCACAAGGAACCCCAGAGCGGAGTGCATAGAAGAGCACAGAAGCCGAATTGCACAGCTTGTACAGTTTGTGCTAATGCTATGGCAATCGCCTATTTGCTTTGCTCTTTTGCACAGTTGAAGTAAATATATATAAAGGTATACATTTAAGATCTTGAGCAGCTGACCAACATAAAATTATGTGCATATTTTTGGAGAGCTGACCAACATTAAATTATGTGCATATTTTCAATATGTCAGATTTATTTTTGCAAGTGTAGCAGCGAGGCATTGGTCTGTGCGGTGCGCATTGTTACAACAACAACATGACAGGAGCCGCAGCACCAGCAGCAGCAGCAGCAGCAGCAACAGCAGCAGTGGCAGCAGTATTTGCCACAGCGGCAGCTGCAGAATTTTTATATTAACAAGCTGAAAACATGGCAGTGGAAGCTCGCCTCGCATAAAAAGTAATAATGTGGCTGTAAAATGACGGCCAAGGGGCAGGAAACAAATTCCGTTGCATACTTTGCAACTTCGCCAGCAGAGCCACCCACTGGTTCACCTAGCAGTAGTTGGTGTGGGTGGGTTGTCTTCTGTGTGTGCGTGTGTAACGTTATTGTTTTTAACGTCAAGTCAAATTAGGTTTACTTTTTCCATGTTTTTTCACGCTTGCCACAGCCTCGCTTTAAAATGAGCTTATTATTCAATAAAGTTGCTTTGAATTGAGGTCAATTAGTTGTTCATGTTCGATTTACAAATTGCAAGTTAAAGTCTCGCAAACCAAAGTGCAACTCTTGGCAATGCAATCAAATAGGTATGTGGATATGCCGATATGGGAAAACACATCTCAAATAAACTCTGCTGATTGCTGAAAAGTAAAAATGTTATGCACAACATTAATTTCCGATACTTAAAGGTTTCATCACAAAGTATATTTTGTAAATTTCAAGTCCTAGTAGCAAGATTTTAAAGTTGACAGATTGTTAATTAATTGTGAATAGACGGCGACAACAATAGAAAATCTGAGCAATACAATTTAATGCAACGAAATGCATTTCATTTATATTTTTAAATTTACTAAATATGCATGTAGATAATGGATCACTCTAAATAAATTGTACACTCAGCGTTGCCCTTACACACACACACACACACACACACATACTACCACAAATGCGGCGCCACACAAAAGGCAACAGCGATGTAATCAACAAAATTACACTAAAATACAAAAATAAATTTGACACGAATGCGACGACGACGACACAAAAGTGGGGACCCCCCCATAAATTGTATACATTTTTTCTTCCACTGGTCTCTCCACGTGTCTTTCGCACACTCGCCTGCTCTGTATGGCTGTCTCTTTTCGTCGCAAGCAGCACGAGCGAAATCCAAAGTAAAATGGAACAACGCTCGCAGCGGAACAAAGTAAAGTTGGTTGCCAGGAGAACCTGCTCCTCTAGGTGTTGTTGTGCGTGTGCGTGTGTGCGTGTGTGTGCGTGTGAGTGTGTGTGTCTGTGTGTGTGTGCGTGCGTGTGTGTGGGAGGTTTTGTCATGTGCGACACTTTGTAACATATTTTTTGTCATTTGTTTGCAGTGGGTTTGCCTCTTTTTCGGCGTCACTCAACACAGACTCCTTCTCGTCCTTCCGCTCCTACTGCTCGTCCTCGTTGCATGTCACTCTACACACGCAGCCTGTACACTAGAGTGTGTGTGTGTGTGGTTGTATGGGTGTGTGCCACAAAATGTTACATTGTTTTTAGCACGCAAGAGGCGACACCGTGACACTCACACCTACACACACACACACAGAGAGACACACACATTCTTAAGAGCACCCACACACTCATGTGGTATCAATCAGTTGCGCAAAAAAAGTAAATGTATGGCAGAGTTGCCACCGCGTTGAACGAATGACTAACACGCTGGGCTGTTGCCGACTATTTTGTTGTAATTTTATGGGAAACATTTATAACATTTATTTGAATTTTTACGAGCTGAATTGTCTTTGTTGCTTTATTATTATGTCTCACTTGGGAATTTTATGAGTGTCCCCTCTTATCTCCTCCCTCCCACTCTTCTGTTCCCCTTTATACATGGCCATACATTGAGTTTTGTTTTTTAGGGGGCGGAGTAGCACTTTGCTTTGCGAAGTGGAAAAAGCTCAACAAAATTAAATAATCGCAATCAATTGAAATATTTTCGTTAGATTGCAAATTCGGATTGCGAAATGTGCGGAGAGTCTTTGATTTAAGTTGAGACGCTCCTCAAAATGTATACTGTTTAAATTCATGAACATTTCAACACAACTGCAACTGACTTGCCGACAGAAGGAGACTCAGAGACAAATTTCTTCCCGACTTACTCCCTTCACTTAATACTTCGTATTCAAGCTAGTCACACAAAACTCTTTGATTCCATTTACCCAATCAACCTGCTCTTGTTGGATACGCTTTTCCTCTCAACCAACTTATAATCTTTCCAATCAATCAATCATTAACTTTCACAATTCCATCAAAAAATAAGTATTTCCATACAAGCGATTCATGTTTACATTGTAAAACATTGAAGGCCAATATATTATAATATCAGTCAGAAATATGTCACAAAATATGTGAGAAATTATTACGTTGGTACCAAGTCATACAATCTAATATCAGATATTATTCATGCACGCTTAGAGTTTAAAAATGCTTCTCCACTTTAGAAAATAAAACAGATTCCAATTGGTAGAAAATAAGAAGAGAAATATTGTCGGTAACAAAGCAAAGCATTTTAGAATGGCTTGGCAACAATGGCTGGCATTGTTTTCATTTTGATTAAACATTTTTATATATTGTGCATAAATTGTAAAATTGTGCTAAAAAAAAAATGGGACCTAGTTATAAAACAAATTATGCATTATTAAAAACACAAAAAGGAAGGAAACCCTAGAAAAGCTGACAATGAAGCCACAAAAAACTTGGCAAAAAAATAAAAGAGAGCAAAGTGAAAATGCTGCCGTCTGGCGTAACCGTCTTGGGAATACTCTGATAGCAGTGTTATAAAAATAGGGGATTGGATGTGGCCGCAGATATTTTCTGAACTTAGCAAGAGTTGCATAATAATCTACATTACAAGTTTGATAACTATAGCCTTAGAATAGTTCTGGAAATCTGGTTTTATCGGTTTGCAACTGTCAAAAAGCTAATATACTTTTCGAGCAGAGTACAAAAATGCGAACGGAATGCAGAATTTTACAAGCGACGCCTTATGAAATAAAGAAATACAGTTAGATAGAGAGAGATAGAGAGAGAGAGAACGAGAGAGAGAGAGAGAGAGAGACAGACAGAAGGAGGGAGCGAGGGACAGTGAGAGCAGAGATTGAAGTGCCAGCGAATTTATGGAATACTTTTGTATTTTGCATTTTCCTTTTTGCTCAAAGCAAATTGAATACAACACAATGGCGACCAATGGAGAAGTTTCCAGCCTGCAAATGCCGTCGGCAAGGAAGTGCTGAGTAGTGTGAAGATATATATGTATATATATATATATATAGATAGAATAGAATGAAAGCATTGTCTGGCCAGGACTATAGTCCTGCATAATTTGAAAGTCACAATAGTCAGAGACGAATGCGAGACAAGAAACGCCAGCCAGTCAAATGTCTGGCAATTACTTTATTTTCTAAATGTTTTGTTAGTCCAGGTTAGCTTTCGTTATTGGCATAAGGCAAGTAAAATCAGCATAATAAATGAACTGCCAGTTAAGTTGCCAACAAACTTAAGATCAGTTGACTTATCGCAATGAGCAACTGCTTGATTCTTGATTGATGATTCTGCTAAAACTTGTTCGTTGCAGTCTTTATTCTCTAATCCAAATTACAGGCATTACTTGCATAGTAAATGGTAGAAGTAAATATTTAAAAAATTGTTGGTTGATTTTGAGTTGCAGTTAAGTGAGCTGTGTAGCATTTAAACTGAGCTTAAATTTGCATAACACAACGCTAGTCGTTTATTTTCAAAATGCAGCTGGCCATGCAATCCACAAACTGTTAAACCCCAATCATGTACAGCTGCCGCCAACAACAATTGCCCACATGGCAACTAAAAGGTTGCATACGAGTATCAGGCAGTCATCACAACTGCAAAAGTTGCAACAACAACAACATCAACAACAACAAATAGTAGCGTGAAACGTGTCATTTAACATTTTGGCTAATAGTCCGCACATTGTTTCGGTACTTTTGCTAAACGGAATCACAAAAAAAAGAACCAAACAACAACAAAAAGAGTGAAAAATTCAACTTATTTTCTGTGCAAAAGCAAAATAAAAGTGAACAAATGGTGGAGTAAGTGAAAACCGCGGTAATTTTGGTCAACATGCTGAATGAACTGCAAAATCAACTCGGTCCAATGTGTGTGTGTGTGTGCGAGTGTGTTCAATAACAATAGTAACTAGAGCTGAAACTAAAACTGAAACTCAACTCGTTGGAAACTAAAAATCAGTTTGCACAAAATTACGTATACGCCGCGTGCAGACGCTAAGCGAGAATTAACATTTAACTGGTCTATAATGGCGGTTAGTTTTAGCTCTGTGGCCGGACGAAGGACATGCGGAAAACATTCACGAATGTGTGTGGCTTCTACTGAATTAAATGCACATTTTGTCAACTGGTTGGCTGCTTTTATTCTGGGTGTGTGTGTGTGTGTGTGTAGTATTTGAAATTTGAACACACTTGTTTTGCAATTTTGCGGGCATATTACAAAGGATTTGTGAATACGATCAGATAAATACTATGAAATAATAATGGCAGCTCTCCGTGAAAACAAGTCCGTCAATTGGTTGCACAGCTTTTGCCATGAATGAAAATAAAAAAATAACATTTGATAAATTTCCAAAATGAACTCTTGTTCGTTAGTGGAATTATTTCCACTGTGACTAATGAGGGCATAAGTAATATAATATATGAATGAATACGTGTTTAGTTGCAGTCATTGATCAGCTTAGTTACAAATATGTTGTCGAAAAATTACATACACAAGTATACATCATAATGGAATTATCAAATCCTGTGCATGACATAAATGTCAAAGAGACAATGGAGACAATAAAAATCTCTAGAGCAAAGTTTAATAGCAAGTTGATATTATAAAATTGACATGTGTGCATTTTTCTGCAGATTCAATAATGACAACTTGCTATGCAACATGCAACATGTGATTTTTTACGGAAACCTCTTTGGGCTACTTTAACATCCGAAATGCAATTTCACTTACATCAAAGCGGAGAACAATATTCCTGACGCATTTCCTTCAATCATTGCCAAGTACACAAATTATATAGAAGTAAGGAGAAAGATTTGACGGCTTTGTTGTTACTGTTGTTGCCGCAATTCCCCCTTAGGCTGCTGGTGGCAGCTTCGTTGTCAAGGAACAGCTGACACATGCTGCTGCTGCTGGCTGCAACACATTCATATTATTAAATTTTCATGCAGCTTTGCTGATAATCCAACACAACGAACGAAACAAACTCAAACTAAAGTGCAAGTGCAGAGAAGGGAAAATTGAATGGAATGCCAAAGCGCGCCTCAGGAGTTGAATACTCAGTATTGGAGTGATGATGATGAGGATGATAATGCTACCAATCCCAGTTTCTATTCCAGGGAAACAGCTCAGACATCACATATATGTCCCCAAGGTGGCTCAGCTTTGGCATTGGCTTTGGATTTTGTTACACGCTGCTTATTATTTACTTTGCGTACTGTGTGTGCTGATTACACTTAGCAAAATATATCCGAGCATTAACAGAATCATTTTGCAAATAATAACAAAAAGATTTTAGAGTCTTAATGATTTTCGCTCTCTAACTATCTTATTTGGTGTATAAACTCTTTTTTTTTGGCTTCTCAGCAATCCTTATGTTAATTTTAAATAATAAATTTCGAGTCAGTTTTTGTAATTGGTTTTTTGTTTTTTGATAAACTTTTTCATATATAATTTATGTTTATTTATGTATTTCTATATATCAAAATGAAATGCATAGATGTTTTTTTCGAGTGTTGGCTAGCCCAGCCCGGGAGCTGCGCTGAGCGGTATCCATCAGGGTATTCTTTATGTCTGCGTGTAAATTTCAATTTGACTGCCGTGCGAGACTTTGAAAGGAGCTTAAAACCAACATAAATCATACTTAGCGTCCACAACTGGTCCACAGTTTGGCTCATTTAATGTTGGCTATTGCATCTTGGTATGCGACCAATGTGGCCGGCAACAATTCTTGGCAGTGAAGACGCTGCCGGATTCCACGATTTTCTTGGCAAAACAGTTTTTGGCTTCATGCTAAGAAAATGGCTCGTAAACATTTTCACTTTAGTCACGCGCCGTTTGCAAGTTTCCTAATGAATTATGCGATGCTGCCAGCTACGAGGTGTTGCTCCATGGATATCCATGGGAATCCTCAAGGAGCTTGCGTTCCCTCCATTCGAATTTCCTGCATTGTGTTTATGATGAAAAATGATAATGCTCTTGAACTATTTCTGCTCGCATAAACATTGCGAAACATGACTGCATTTTGCGTTGCTTTTAGCAGTCATTTTTAAGTTGCAGCCAACAATAATAATCAACAAAATCAACAAAATGCTTGACTGTCTCTATGGAAATTAGCTACACAAAACACAGTCATTTTAATTGGTGGCTTAGCCACACAAGCCCAAAATACTTACTCGACTTTATTATGAACTTTAAAAGGCTTACAAATTTTTCCCAAATTTATGCACAAAATTACTAGAAATTCTCAGAGGCAACTTAAATTTTCTGGCAAAAGATCAACCCAAATCAATGTGGGACATTTGGTATCAGAGTATAGTAAAGCAAAACATGATTATTCTACTCATGTGCATGCAGAAACAAAATTAATAAATATTTATTTATATAAATTATTCTGCTTGTCTAAATGACTACAAATTTCATAAAAAAATATTTTTTTTCTTAATCCTATTTGTTTTGATTTAAGCTGGGCATTAAATTCACAACTGTTAATTTACAATGTGACAAACTAATAAAATGAACACATTTTCTGTGACGTTTAAAATATTATTATTTAGAATTTTCCATACATTTTTTGTGCAAGAGAATTCAAACATTTTCAGTTATATTATTGCAATTTTGGGATCAATTTAAATATTACATTTCTCAAAGATGGTGAACTCTTTTTTGACAAGATTAAATAAATATTTAAATGCGAATTTTAAATTTTACATTTGCCTGATCTTAAGCGTCCTCTTAGCTTTTACAGCTTGGAGTCTGGGCATAAGAGGGACGTCAAGTACAACTATACCAACAGTGACAGCAGCTGCCACATTTTGTGGCAACCAAACCAACAACAACAACAACAATTTAACCCACATAAAACTCAACAAAACGTAACGAAGATGCGTCTCGAAATGTTGCAAGAATGTGGAAGGGGATGGTTGTGGTCGGGGTTACAACATAAGGTTATCAGTTGGTCTGCGATAAGTACGACAGTCACTCGTTAAACTGAAGTGTCTACGTTTAAGGTACGCTTCTATGTGTGTGTTTGTGTTTGTGTGTGTGCGTGTATGTACTGTATGTATGTAACGACTATGTTTGTGTGGCTGTGGCCATTAAAGTCCTTGCACACCCGGGTCAGGAGCAGCATTAGCTTTGCTTTATCAAAAGCTCAGCGCATTTTTCTGTTTTTGTGTCTGTGTGTGTGTGTGTGGCATGTTGCAACCGTTGCAACTTATAGCGAATGTAATGGCACAAAATAGAATTGACAATTTCACAGCTTGATGGGTTATTAGCCATTATAGTCCTGCTGGCAAGAGCAATAAACGAATTCCTGCAGGTAGCTATCAAATACAGATTTGTTTTCTTGTTTTACTCTGCTGAACCATAAACAATTAGACGAGCTTAAATATAAATGAATGAGAAAATGGAAAAGCGAGCTTTTACAGTGTTAAATGTACGTTAAATGTTTTGTTGAAACATGTTTTTTTTTTAAATTATTGCAAGATTTAGAAATAAATTCCTAACAATATTATTTTCTTCACAATTGGTGGTCCAGCATATTATATAAAATATTGCTATAGTTAAATATAATTAATAAATATAATTAAAAGTGTTTACAAAGTTAATCAAATTCCTGAACATAGCGTCATATTATTCATTAATTCACACTTAAACTAATTTTCATTTTATGTATTTTTTGAAATAGTTTTTTAATGATTTCAAAATTCGTATCGAAAATGTTTTTTCGGCTTGCTGCTTATCGGATTCAATAAAAATTGCTTGCCACTGCACGCGAAGCCATCTCTCTCTCAGTTCCCATACACACAAACAGACCCACTTGTTAACTGCTTTCGACCATAACTGGTAAGCCCCTGTGTTAAGCTGAACTGTTTGTGCATTGTCCGGCAGTTTCAGCAAACTTGTCACCCACTGCTATCTAGCCCCACCCACTCTTGTTTTACTGCTTCACTTTACACACACACACACTTAGCTGAAGAGAGAAACTTTTAACTAAGTAACAGTGGCAATAATAAACCGCCAAGTTGGCCAAATGGCCGGACACGTGCGAGGAGACTCGGCGCTCGAGGCGCAGCTGTTCGCTTATCGCTTATCTCTGCGCTCCTCTTCTCAGCCTTGCTCCTCGCCCCTCAGTGCATTTCGTGCAAACTTTTTCTTTGCCCTCCTTCGAATGAAGTAAGGCAACACAAAAGCTGCTTAAAAGGCAGAAGCGCACTTCTTAGGCACCGTTGATAGCTAATGTGTCACAGTATTCATACCCCTTGCAATCCTAGCTTAAAAAGGGGGGTATGTGACAGGTATATGAAATGATAGCTTAAGAGTAATATTTAATTCATAATTTTGAACACAAAAATGATCTAATTTGGTTTAAATAAGAAATTGAATTTTTTATTATATAATATATTTTTTCTTTATAACTATAAAAATCGATAGCTGATGGCAGTAAAAGCCACAACTTTATGTGTGAAGCCTTCCAATATGATATATGATATTCCCTGATAAATTATTGATAGACTGTAATGTAATTTGATTGGGAACGGATAAGACGACACCGAAGCTGTATTCCAAAACGAGTTCTCTTAGCAGCGGCTCGATAACACAAGCCGTGCCTTAATCAATTAATTGTGTTTAACAGCTCGGTTCAGGGTATATCCTAGTCGAGCTCTCTCCTCCAAAACATTCTTATTTCTTTTTTATTCTTCTTGTGAGTGTGTGCCTTCTTCCATTGTGTATTGTCTCCCATTGCAGCAGCTGTTACTGCTAGCTAGTTAAGAGCGGAATGTGAGAAGCTGAGAGCGTGTGTGTGTTTGTGTGTGTGTGTGTGTGTGGCTAGTGAATTATTCTAGCATCTTTAGTAAACGTTTAGATGCTTTTAATAGCTCACACACACACACACACACACAAACGCACTCACTCAAACACACACATCTACTCACCGGTTGCTACGTGTTTGTTATAATCTCTCTTTTATTCTTTGGCGACTGCCTTGGCCAGACATTCCTTTAATTATCCAATTACAAAGGCACCTAGAAAAAAAATAAAGCAGATGGAGAGATGGAGATGGGGAAAGAGTCGACGACAGCTTGAGGCTGTCTCTGCCCTACCCAACACCAGTTCGCTCCTCTCTCGCACACATTTAATGTCCTTGCACAATTCTTTTCAAGCTGTGCACTTAAGGACTCGTTGTGTGTGTGTGTGTGTATTTTTACGAGCTTACTCGTATTTAGTTGGGCAGCTGCTCAAGTGTTTCTCGATATCTGTTAAGTTTTTGCCATACGTATTGCAAAACGGTGATGGCACTAGCCAATAAATTGACCAATAAACTCTCGACTAAGCATCGATGCTAATAATAAACGAGCCTCAAATCCAAATTAGTTTTGTATGCTGCTATCATCTTCATCAGGATGAACAGGCTGTTAAACTCTTATGCCAACACATCGTAATCCATGGTCTCAGAAGTCAACTGCTGCATTGCTGCACCGAGAGAATTTAATGCCGTAAATTGACTGCGTGAAATGAGGTTAATGCTCAATAATGCATGCGAGTAAATGCTAAAAGCCGCCTGAGCTTTGAGCCGGGCCAACAGCCAACAGCCAACAGTCAACAGTTCCCAGCCCCAGTTGCTGCCCCCGTCGTCCTGGCCAGTGCTTGATCCTTTGACTGCAGTTATTACTGCTGCTGATGCTGTTGCTGTTGCTGCTACTCGCATGACTGGATTGATGGGCGTGGCATGAGGCGTGGCGTGCCGTGCCGTGCCGTGGTTATCGATGCATTGACACAAATGTTTGCAAGCACACAATTTTTTTACTCGCCTTCTCGCATCCACTGCTTGAAAAAATATATGCACACACATTTAAACGTCAGCGTAAAGGACTTTTCCGTCGATTACTTTCGCCTGTTAACAAGGCTATCATCTGCAGTGGCTTATGTTGGGAGCATATTTTCAATATCTGACAAGCATCGTTATCCACTATGCGAAAATTTGAGCTAAATAAAAAGGTTTCATGAGAAAAATTTCTCAAAATACCAAAGAAAAGCCAGACAAGAAATCATTAACAGATTTTATAATTAAAGGACAAAACTCGTGTATTAGGAAGAGCAAGTCACAAACATATTCTCTTATGCGTTTCTATCTGATTGTGTAAATTGTCAAATTTAAAATATGTATTCCCAGACAACATTTAATTTGTTTTTATTGCCTCAGAGTCAATGAAAATGTATCTTGACTTCACACTTAGATCTCAGAGATTATGTAATTTATTTGGTAGGTCGAAAAGCGTTAAAGGGGAAAAATGATCTCAAAAGTGACACATTAAATTACATAAAATTAAAAGGGAGAAATCAAGTTACAAACTTTAAATGACAAAACAAAATAAAGTACAATAAATAATAAATTGAATCTGAGGTTTTTAACATGTAAAACTGTCCAAAATTGATTACAAGGATGCGGGAAACATAGAAAAAAATGTTTAACCATCAATCAATTAAATCAAAATTTATTTAAGAAGCTTGCTGCAAAAAGGGTAAGTGTTAGTTGTTCAGTCACGACTTGAATACTGATATTTTTTTGCTTCTTCAGTCAGTTTGCTGGCTGCTGGTGGCATGCACCGTGCTGTCTGGCAACTTGCAGCAATGCCCAGAAGCAAAAAGTAAATCATGAAAAATGATTAATAAAGCAGCTTAAAACTGCATCATAACTGTAAATTTATATCGGCTCTTTGGTCGATATATATATATATATGTATATATATATGTATGTATATATAGAGCATACTGTGCAGTTGCTGGCAAATTAAGCAATTTGTGGGTCAGGGGGTCGTCCATAAGCTGCACTCAGTCTGCCATGACGCCATGTATCTGAATACATATGCAATATGTATTTGGACGAAATAATGTCCTGCAAATTGTGCACATTTTTCAATTTAATGAGGTGCTTATTTTAAACTTTACACATGCATGCACGGAACTATGAAATGGGGAAGACCAGAGAGCACTGAGCTCGAGTCGAAGGACTCGGTTTCAAAAGGATGAACAGCAGCTCATCGAAATGGGAATGACGTCGACATTGGCTCGGCAACCTTAATGTAAATCTGTGTGTGTGTGTGTGTGTGTGTGTGTGTGTGTGTGCATGCTTGTGTGCCTGCGTCCAAGGCCATTAAAATGCTAAATTGTTGCTAGCCACAGCCACAGTGGCAGAGAGAGTGAGACAGGAATGGCTTAATTTTTTGTTGGGTGTGATTTCTGCTCACATTGCCAGAGATTACTCATACGCAGCGTACTGCAACGATAGTCAGAGCAGTGTTTATCTCTTCCTCTGCATGCTACTCAGTTCAGTGGGTGGCACGGGTGACTTAATTTCTTGGCTAACACATCATTATGCTTATCGCTGGCAACGAGTCCTCGACGGCAGTAAGTGCTTGCTGCCAGGACACGCGGCTATCCTCAGTTGCTGTTCCAGTCTCTCTGTCTCTGCACATCATCTGTCAAGTGGCTGCTAAATGCCACAGAGCGCAGTATCCGAAAACTATGTAAAACTTGTTTGCCAACAGTTTTTGAAGACTGACAGTCTCGAGGGGCAGCCGCATGTCACTCTAAAGTGGCATGTGGGGATGGGTGTGCTGGGGCAGCGTAACTGATATGTTTTGCGATGAGGATGTGCAACAGTCGTTGAATGTCCCTCTTAAGCATAAATGCTAGCATTCTGAGTGAGTTGAGTCAGTACTGCTGCTCTGTATATTGAGAAACTTTTCTGTGCCAAGGTTTATTATTGTTGAACTAACGAAAAATGTCAACTTTTGTTTCGAGTTGATGACGAAAACTACAATCTTATTTAGCTTGAGGATAATTGAAACCTAAAAATAAAAAATGTCAACGTTTGATGAAAATCTGCAGCTAAAATGAAATTGTGGTCGACAGTGGGTAAAAGAAGTTATCTATTTAATATTTCAGATGGAAATACGTAAATTTAAATATAATCCAGGCGAGTTTATTTTCTAAAATGTTTTTATCTAATTTACATGCAACATAAGCGAGTTAAGTTTATTTGATAAAATTAATATGATAACAAATAACAATATAGCCCAAAAACAATTTAACAATGATAGCAAACCCGAGCTCTAAACATATTTTAATTATATTCTTCAACAATGTAATTTTAATTATATTTGTATACATAGTCGTCTTTGCCATATTATTTCGCAAATAATAAAAACATTTAAAGTAGTTTAAATATTTGATTATACATTGGCCGTACTCATTGAAAACAGCTCTGGCCTTAACATATCCAGTGAATTTCAACTTTGGTTAGCTGCAATTTACAGAAACCGACAGGCAGACAGACAGTCAGACAGACAGACAGACAGACCGCCACATTTTTCAACTGTCAGAGTCTGGGGTTGCAAAAACCTCAGCCAGAGCGTCGGGCAACAAAGTGTTAATGAGCACAAAACCAACAACAACATTAACACACACAAGCACACACACATACCTCAATATACGTATTGCGTGTTTTAATTTTTTTCTCACTTCTCATTTCCCAGACGCGGCGTATGCGTAACTTTTCATTTATGTGTTGCTTGTAATGACAACGGCTCGTTGGGATTCTCGACTGTCTGTCTGCAATGTTTTTGCAGCAGATTTTTATTTCGGCCACTTGACGTACAACAGCCACTCTCATCTCGACTGGCGTCAGATAAAAGATAAAAAGATAAAAAAAACACAAATTAAATTAAAATTTTAATTAAAACAAGCACTTGTCTTTGCTGCAGTGCTGATCTCTTATGCAAATATCAAGCACACACTTTAAGCCGCCAACTTTAATGAGCACTCCGCGTGACACTAAGTTGTTTTCTGCAGAATGCACTCCCTTCTACTCATTGAGTCAAATGTCATCTAGGCACCAAAAAAAAAAATGAAAAAGAAAAAGTTTTTGACGCTGTTTTGCTTAAATCAAGAAGCAACTTCTTGATACTGCACCCTCTGATTACTGTGGCTTCTCTTGCATTGTCTGCGCTGCGCCTTTGGCTGCCAGCCGGCATTGTGTTTTATTTGGCACAGTGGGGGCTGGTTGGGTTGGTTGTTTTTACTTTATGGCTGGCTGTCGCTGACGTTGAAGTGTTGCGAGTGCAAAATGAGTTGAAAAGGTAATTTGTAAAAGTGTTCAGCAGCGAGCAGCAGCCTCACAAGTCAGCAACAAAAGATAATACAATTCTACACACACACACAATGGTCTCAGGGTCCATAAATGTTGCACAGATTCTATGAAAACTCATTTGGGAAATTACTTAGAAAAAATTAATTCTTTGCTTGAAATCAACATATTATTCGAAGTCATTCGATTTTGTTTGATAAAATAAAAGAAACCTCAATTTATAATTCATCAAAAATTGTGAAAAAATTTGCAAATTATTTCTACGAAGCTATTATTATTCATTATTATTATTATTCAAACATATCTATAATATCTAATGTGCTGTTCGACGAAATAAAATAATATTCTATATATATATATTATATAAAGTGTGGAAAGTTTTTAATTCACGTTAAATAAAATTGATAGTTCTTTCCACGGTGACAGTGTTAAGCGCCGCGTTACATGTGATTTAATGCCTTTATTAAGGCCAATTATTAAGAGCTGAAACTGTGCAAAAGAACTTTTGAGTTCTCAGTTCACATTAAGCTGAGCAATTTCAGGCATTTTATATATAAATATATTACATTTTTTGTTAACTTAATTGTCCTTACATAGAATCTGAACACTATTTGAGCGTTTGATATTTAACATTCAGATCAAGGACTGTAATTTCGCAGCAAATTATTAGTTTATAATATTCATTCATTCATTCACTAATTGTTAATATTTACAAATTGTATAATTGTATTATTAAAATTTAAGCAAGTCGTAAAAAGTGAGTATTATATGCATATCTATGCATATATTTATGTTAGATGTTGAGAGTACTCAAATGCTTTCTTCTACATAATTTATTTTAGAAAATCGCCTCAGAGCATCTTTAAGTTGTATTCTCTCAGCTCGTTAAACCATTAACAGCCTCGTGCAACATTATTATTATGAATGTAAATTATCATTATCGTTGTGGAATTCATCGTCATTTCTAGCTGTTAATGAGCCAAAAAGCTGTTTGAAAAGACAGGAGGACCTCCTCACAGCAGGACGCCTCAGAGAAGACGGGACCTCGAGCAATTTTCAAGCTCATAAATTATATTTCAATAAATTTATGTTACACTTTCATTGGCTTTTCGCTTTCAAGTGTATTTCAAGGGTGAATTATATGAATTGAATTATTTCCACTGAATCGTATTAAAGTCAATGGGGAAATCAAATAAGTAGCAGCAGGAAATCAAACTACACATTTACTATAAAAAAAATTATAGAATAATTGAATTGATTTCTCTCAATGCCTTACCCCTTCTCCCCTCTCCCCTACCCATCCGCTTAACCGATTTCTCTTCTTTTGTTTCTGCTTGCCAATTTCTGGCCAGCGAAATGAAAATTGAAAATTGAATATTTCCGGCGACACAATGGTAACAAAGCAGTTTTGTTTTGCCCTTTACCACCCCCACGATGCGACTTCTGATGCATTTTGAGTTTTTTTTTTTTTTATGTGCGCTCGGAATTGAAAATCGCATTGCTTTGCAGGGGGGGTGGTAGAAATATGGCAGCAAACGGAAACGGAAATAAGCCAAGCGCCTTTTGTGCTCTCAACGCTTTCAAGGATGGCAAGCCAAAAGATTTGTGCGGCTAGCACTCCTTTCAAATTCGCAATCGGATTCGAGACGGGTCTCATTTCACTTCACATGGGTTCCTAATCTATCAGACTTAAGCGCAAGATATTATCAACGCATTCTGCTTGGTTTTTGGTATATACTTAGTACAAGCTTCTGGTATTTAAATAAATATGTTTTACTCTATTAGTTGAAAAGGTTCTTAATCATTTGATATATACTACTAACTCTAGCTAATCATTGAATTTATGACTAGTTTTTATTATTCTCCCCCTCCAATGGGGTTCAATTTAACAAGATTTGTTTGAAAGTTGTTTTTCTTTCGCTAACACGATCTCTCTCATCGACAACTATATTCATCCTGATGGTTTTTAAAGAGGACTTTAATATTTTTCTAATTATTTCTGCCAACCAACTTGTGCAATTTTTCCATACATTTTTCTGTCTAATTTTGGAAATATTTGAATGTCAATCAATAGTCCTATTTCTTGGGAGCTTAAAAACTAGAGTGATCAATGTTGTATAACCTTTGAATAAGTTGCACAATGTTTTCCATTATTTGTATTTGGATAACTAAATTAATATAAAAGAACTAGTTAATTCTTTGAGTGTTCTTTTGTCTCTCTCACGCGCTATCTTTATTTGTTAACTTGACCATTTCAATTATCAGCCAGTTTGGTTTTTAGTGTGTTGATCAATGTTTCCAATATAAATGATGTATATCAAATACATGATGTATACAAAAGAATTCGATTAATTCTTTGAGTGCTACTTGTTTTTCTCTTTTCACTCTCTCTCTCCCCATCTCTTTCTCTGTGTCTGTCTCTTTCTGTTAACTTGACCATTTCAATTATCAGCCAGTTTGCCATAAATTTGCCAGTGAATTCAAACGGGCGCATTTGATAACACGAAAAGCGCCACAAAATCGCTTGTTTACACTCGCCATGCAATCCTGACCCATTGAACCACCCATGCCACTGCCACACACACACACACATATATATTTATATATATATATATATATAGAGAGAGAGAGACCCAATCAGTGCTGTTGGCCACAGCTGCGCTCGTCGCCTGTAATCCCGTAGCTGGCCGGTTTTGTGCTGGCTGCACTTGTAATGCGGCTTAAAAGGGAACACCATTTTATGGCATATACCCATCTGGGGGCATTTCCATTTCCATTTGGTTTTTCTTTTTTGTTTTTCTTCTCTGTTTCTGTGTGTTACCCTTGGCCACTTTTCGCGCGCATTTTGAATACATTTTTGAATCAGTGTCGAGGCTGTTTACTTTTTATGCCACTTTTTTGTACAGCTCCAGCTTCAGCTACAGCACCAGCTTCAGTGGCGACTCTATTCGATGTCGTCGTTGTCGGCAGCAACAGACATCGTTGTTGTCGTTGTATTTTATGCGATTTGTGTACTTCCGGCTTAGTGGATCACAGTTGGGAGTGGAGCTGTTGCATGTGTGTGAGTGTGTGGGTGTGTGTGTGTTGCCAATCCCAAAACGAGCCACATCCTTTGGACACTGGGCACTCTGGTGTTTTCTTTGCCCGCCTGTTTTTAATTGCACGCCCCGCTCAAATAGGATTTGTGCATTGTTTTCTGTGGTGGATTTTATACATACACACTACACTTGCCGCTCCCCGCTCCCCGCTTACTGCTCTTCCCTCACCTCTCATTTATTTTGTTGCTGCTGCATTAAATGAAATCTTAGTGCTGCATTTTTTGTGCCCAACACTTTTGTTTGCATTGAAATGTCAGTTTAATTCAATACCCAGAACGAGTCTCTAATGCGACTCAACGAACAATGCAGCAGAGCGGAAAGGGGAGGGGTGCCAGCCTCGTCTATTGTTGCAAGTTGCAACTGTAATTAAATTGTGGTTAAAGTGTGCCCGGCGTGTCAGCTATTTTTTGTATATGCTTAGTCTGAATCTGAATGAATGTATCTCAATTTAAAAACACATTTTCCGTTCGAAAATCATATAGAACTTTTAATTGTTATTGTTATTCATCAACTTAGTAGCAATTTCGACGATTGTTTTGTGCAAAAGTATGAAATAGGCAGAGGGAAGCACATCCGACCCCATAAGGTGTATATATTCTTGATCAGGATCAACAGACGAGTCGATGTAACCATATCCGTGTGCCTGTCTTTTTGAATATGCGGATCTCAGAGACAATACGAGCAAAATACTTCAAATCAAATTAAGGTTACTTCATCTTATCGATAGCTCAATTTAAATTGACTTATTATTAACCAACTAGACAAAGTACATCAAGATCGGATTAGGAGTAGCTATAGCCGAAAATGTACTGTTTTATCAATCTTATTAACTGCTGGGTTGAGGGTATTTCGTAGTCGAGTCGCATTCGACTACTGCATTCTGACGTGATTTATTTGAATGCAACTTAAATAGTATCAATTACATTTATTTAAATGCATTGCTCAACTCTTCTCACTATAACTTCATGAATCACTTATTAATTGATGTGCTATGAACAAATATAATATATATACATATATATCAAATAATATGCGACTAAGTGAAAAATCAAAGTTTGAATGAATGCAAAATGTTTATTTTGATATGGCTTTCGATGGAGAGCAGCGTTCAATGCTGATTCAACCTCAATAAATGGCAACCGCTTTAATGTTGTTGCTTTTTGCAATGGTTGTTGGTGTTGTGGCTGTTGTCGCAGCACAGGAGGCAAATTGACAAAAGGACAAATGAAAGTCAGACGCGATGAGCCGTGAAAACAAATAAAATTGAAATCCAATAAGAAACTAGCAATAAATTAATTTAAAATTTAATTAAAAGCCGACGCGCTTTAGCAAGGGGAATAAAGGGGAAGTTGGGCTGCGTTATGTTGTGCCGAGTGTGGGGCAGGAATTCTTATACATATATTGTTTGGGTAGTGGGGGGATCGCACCTGCACCACAGCGTTCAGTGGGCGTGTCGAGCTCAATTATGAACAACACGGCATGCAAAATAATTTGCATGTAAATATTTAAAACGCCGCTGACGTGGTGGCAAACTCATTTGTTTGCAGCAACAACACACACAAACAAACACACACAAGCACACGCACATACGTATGTGGCATTTAAGCAGCGCAATGTATACATGGAAATGTAAATATATACAAGTGTTTACAGAGCAGAGCAGAGCAGTGGGGGCAGGCAAAGTAGAAGAAAGACGATGTTTTTGGGGGAAAGAAAATAACTTGAATAATATGCGCAAATACTCCGAGTATACATATATAGATGTATATATGTGTGTGTGTGTGTGTGTGAGGTGTGTATATAATTACAAAGCACACACACAAAAACACAACAAAAACAAAATGTCTGCATAAATATTTATTGTGTGTTCAATTTGTATTGCCAACGGCAATCGTTGTTTCTCCCTTTGTCCACACACGGCGTATGAGTGATTTTTGTTTGGATTTTGATTCACAGACAGCACATAAGCAGGAGTAGCGCAAAAAGCAGCTTTAATGTATAGATATGTGTAATTTATTTGTGGTTAATCGGGCTGTGCTCACTGTTGCATTGTAATTATCATTTTAAAAACGATTTCTTATGTAATTTATTGCAAATAATCTATTTAATTCAATTTTGGCAACAACTGCCTTTGATTAGGTTTTGACATGCCAAATTAGATGCTAATTTGCTTAAATTATTGTTGTAAAAATAATGTAAATTATTGCAAATATGACTAATTAAATGAGTAAGTAATTCCAGTGGAAATAATTAAAATAGACGTGCTCAATTAAGCAAAAGCAAATGCTTCACATATACAATTATTTTACTATTAGTTCAACTTAAATATTGTGTATTATTATATTGCCTGTTAAAGAGCCAATAGAAAATCGGATTCTCTTAACTTTTTTGAAACCTAAATAAAACTATTAATTTATTTTATCTTTGCTCTGACTTCTTCACACTCACTAAGAGTTCTTGCTGGCTTTAAGAATGCGTAACTTTTGTGAAAAAATGTGAAAAACTAGCAACCTGATTGTCATTAAATAAAACTTCATTTTTTATAACTTTTATGCCAATTTCCTTTCACATGATGCACAAAATAAAGGCCAGTTTAATATGCTTAATAAAATAAAAATAAATGCAAAGGCACTTTGTTTTATACGAAGCCGTAAACTTTATGCATCCAGATTCCCGTGACTCTGCCACATATAATACAAAGCAAAATTAAATAAAAGGCCGACTAAAAACACAAAAAAAAAGACAGAAGCAGAAACTGAAACAGGTACAACAAAAAAAGGACAGAAACGGAAACAGAAGCAGGAACAGATGATGTATAAAAACGTGAACGGCGACATGGAAAAGTTGTAAGTGTCAGTTCAAATAGCAGTTGTGGGACAGAGTAAAAGGGAGGGGGTGAAGGGGCACATTTAGTGTACGGTGTTAAAACATAAAAAAGAGGCAAACATTTTTGGCGGCAACATTCGGTGCTGTTTTTGACACCTGCGCACACTGTTTGCACCACCACCCCCCTCAAAGACGGGAAATGAGAAAATAAGCAGCGGCAGACGAGCAAAAGGTGGTAAAAATGAGAGGGGCGTGTGTGGGGAGGAGGGTGGGCGGGTGGGTGCGGCGAAAGCACGGGGTTCACTGATAGCTGTGACGATAAAAGAACCCAAGTCGGACAGCATTTTAAAGTCGCCTTTAACTTTTTACGTTTGTGCAGCGAATCGAGCGAAATGTTTCCAAATTGCCCATCTAATTGGCATGCAAAGGTCGTCTGCAGGTCACCGAGTGCCCCGTGCCAATTCTGGCACTTGACACCACTTGGCATCTTTGCTTACAACGAATCCTTGTTAAGGTTCCATTCCCAAAAAGTTATTCCTCATCTGTAACTGTTATTCCCGATGCTTTTACTGTGACTTATCTGAGCTGAGGAGCTTTTAAGACAATTAAGCATTAGAAGTTATAAGTACGAAATGTAATTATTATTTGTATGCCTCTCTTTCTCTCTCTCACCCTTTTTCTCTCCTTTGCATTATTTTACTTAACCATCAATTGCCTGCTTACTTAACTACCTATCTGTAGTGCAAATCAAAACACAGACGCAGCTTTTGCACCTGTCTCAATCTACTAAGCAAAGAGAATTATGTAGCAGCAAGCAGCACGTGCTGTCGGCCGAACAGCTGTTGGCACGTAAACAAACCACATATGATGCAGAGAGTCGAGAACAATGTGGCAATTTGGCTCTCTTTACTCTCATGCAGAGCTTTCACGTGCTCAGATAACTTGAACCGTTTCGCTCAGCGCTGAGGAATAACTTCACTTTCATTTTACAGTTACAGCAGTGATAGCTTTTCGGCTGTCGCGTTCAGTTTGCCGTTGCAAGCCAAAGCTTAAGGTCGTCGTGTGCTTATTATTATTATCGTTTTACGCTTGTCAAATTGCTGCCCTCGCACATTTTTAAAGCTTCGTGCAGGTCGCGACGCGCGCTCAGTCCTTGTGCAAACGGCGGCACGACAGCACTGTCTCCTATTCCTCTGCGTCCGGCTAATCATTGTGCAAACCAAAAAAAAAAAAAAAAAAAAAAAACAAAAATAAAAACAAATAAAATACATTCTGTAAGTCGCCAGTCGTCGCATTGTGTAATAATTTGCCATGTTTTGTTCCAAAAATTAATGTTAATGTAAAAACAAATGCCAAATAATTCAGCTAAAGTATTTGCGTGTGCCTCATTCATCAATCGCCAGATGCAAAATCGTAATTTGTGTTTCACTTGACTTGATTTGTTTTTATATTGCTTATATTCGCCACATGCACTGCATCCCTGAATTGTGTCCTGTTTTGATGTTTTTGTTTTTTTATTGCCACGTTCGCTTTTAGACCCTTTTTTATCCTTTCGTCATCCCATCGAGGGTCCTTTAACTTTTGCATAAATTATTGTGTTGTTGCAATAAAAACCGATGGCATCTTTTCAAACATTAATCGGGCCACTTTTGTAATTATTTTTGCACTGTTTGTATTTTTTTACTAGTGACAGAATTACGTAGCTATTTTTTAGCATATGGCAAAAAATAATACTATATTGGTTTGATGCAAGTAACAGTTCAGCTGAATTACTAAAAAAAAAACGAACTCATTATTAATTTAAGTAAAGAAAAATAAAAATACAAGAAGAAATTGTATTTTGTTTTAAAATATAAGCAGTTAAGGAATTTGTTTGTATATTAAGCCGATTACCCAAATTCTCTTCTTCATAAGCAAATATGAGTTTTAAATTTTTTAACTTAAACTGTTGCGGTTTATATCTTACCACCAAATAATGTTATTTTTGTATATTGTATATTATTTACTCTGGAAATCTTTTTCTTTATTTAACTCTCACCAGAATTAAATGTGATTTTTTATATATTTTAATTCTTTAAAAATATTTAAAAAGTTTAAGGTATATTTTAAGCAATTAATATGCACTCCACAATATTCTTTTGCAGTTTTGATATCTAAAGCTCAAGTGTAATAAATACTTTCAAGGAGGTGATCATTAATTATCTATATCTATTGGATTTAGATGTCTTTCTAAAAAAAATGGTCGCATCTTGAATGTTTTTGAACGGCACTCAAATAAATGTCTCTTTGCTTGTGAATGTAATAAATGAATGTAGAATGCTTGTGGTATAATGTATAATAAACCATCTCATTGCCAACCATCAGTCAACTTTCTCGAGTTCCACTCGAGATCCAGTATAAAAATTACAGCCATTGCTCAGTTCCGTTCAGTTCAGTTCAACTCTGGCAGTGTCCTTCAATCATTCCCTCATTCAGTTTGCCACATCATTCTTCATTAGAGCAACGACATGTCAAGGACTTTTAGCTGCCGCACAATTTTTGGCCGCTTTTTGATATTTTCTCAGTTGCAAAAATAAAATGTTCTATATATGGGTGGGTGCTAAAAAAAATCCAAAAAAAAACTGCAATGCAAAGCGCAAAAATGTGAACCAACAAAAATCTGTGTAGCATGCGGCAAGCAAACGGTGCGCTCTAGAGCTTGAAAAATTGCAACAATTAGTGTGCCTGCAGGTCAACTAACGAACCAAACCAAAGCAAACCAAACCAGCCAACGAATCCTGCTAAAACCAACTTGTGCACACCCAAGAAATATGTGACACCTATTTTTTGGGTGCCCTTTTTTTTTTGGTGTCAGGCAGATGCTAACCAGAAAGTATTATTATCTTTTTTTGTAGTTAAAGAGGATGTCAGATAGTAAAGTTGGGCTAAATAGTGAGAATTGGTTGCAATTAAAGTTAATGTTAAAGACCCCATAAATAATAAAATAAATGTTGGGTTCTGCACTTTCAGTTTTCCAAAGTATTTAAGTGAAATAATTGAATATTCAAACTCATCCTCTTTGCAGATAATATCTCAAAATATCCAGCTTAATGTCACAATTTTTTGTAACAATTACCATGACCCATTTTATATAATTAAGTGCTTAACAATTAATAACAAATATTGCACATCGAATAATATTAGGGATTATGAAATCAACTTTTTGCATATTATATATTCAGAGCAATGCAATTTTATTATTTTTTTTCTGATAGCATTATTTCTGGCATTTTATTACACGCATTAATTTGAATGCGCGATTGCGAAATGCAACAATAAGCGAGGAGGTGGGCGCAGTCAAATACATAAATTATAATTGTGAAAAATACGAAGCATTCAAAGTGTCAAGTGCGAAGTGAGAAAGTGAGAAATGAGCCACTGCAATTGGCAACACAATCGGAATCTGTATCAGCACCAGAACCAGAACCAGAATCGCAATCGGAATCTGCTGCTACAACAAAGGCAAGGGAAACCGTTACAGATGCAGAATCAACAATCGAATCACAGTCAAAGGAGCAACCAAGGATCAACCAGAGTCGCCAGGCCGATGAGGCAGAACAATAGAGCTGCCGGTGCAGCTTACAGCTGCGGATTTGGTTTGCGGACGCAGTCCTTGCTGCTCCTGCTGCTGCTCATTGGACTCCAGCTGCTGGCGGAGACACAGTCAACGCCATCGCCCTCATCCATGCAATCGCCACAAAAGAGAGGTAAGCACAACGACATCTCATCTAATTTTCCTTTCTTTTCCATTCCTTTCTCCAAACAATTTTGCAGAGGGTATTTTCATTTTAGCGGACGGCGCTTTAATTCTGCTCCAAACTCAGCAGTTAATGAGTGTAATCAAAAACCCTACTATTGTAATCGATATCTGATAAATATATCATAAATATTGCCTCCATGGGAACCTTCAACCATTAATCTCAAAAAGATAGAAATTTCATTTTATTTTCTTTTCTTTTCCTTATACCAAAATTTGTGGTAAAAGTGATAAACATATGATAAGTATATAATATATGATTGGTAAGCAGTTTGAGCCTACTCTGGCTATAGGGTATCTATATAGTTCAGCGTCTCAACAAAAGATGGCTGTTTCATTTGTGTTGTATTATTCCTGTTGCTGGCGGGCAACGACGTCGCCGTTTCCATTGTGGCTCGTGGAAATGGCAAATAAATGTCAAATAACAGTGGCAAGCACCCCAACTGTCCCGCTACTTGCTCCTACTGCTTCTGCACACATGTTTCGAGATATTGGCCATTGTTGTGTATGCTTTTGTGGGTGTTTATGGTGTATGGTGGGTAAATAGGCAAAAGACGTCAGCACAAAAGCGCACCACGTTGCGTATACGCGATGTTGTTATAGTTATTGTTGTCGTTTGCCCATGCCCAGGCAGCTCCAAACTGCCGCTGACATCTTGGGTTTGCCTTTGATATTAACCCACCCAGCGGTTTGAGGGGGCCACAGGGCAGTTGGTAGCATTTTATTAACATTGCATTGCCTTCAACTGACGCTGACATAATAGAAAATTGAATTGCTGCAAGTTGAAAGGCAGCGGGGAGGGGTGAAGTGGGGCGGGGGGTGGGTGGATGTTAAGTAGGACTTCACCATTGACTTGGTGGCGATGCAATTAGGTGAACAGCGTTGAAGGACGCAGGGCATAATTAAGGCCATGGCAAGTAAATTGCATAGCACAGATAATCGCAAATGTTGTTGATGATGATGATGTCAGTGTTGTTATTGTTTCTGATGTTGCAAGTGGCACAATTGATCATCAAGTGAATCAGGTTAAGCGATGTAAGTAAATAAGTTAAGTTGAAACTGCTGCTAGTTGCTAGTTGCTGTGCCAATTTCAAGTTTTCATTTTGGGGAAAATTTAAATAAACCATTGGGGGTTATTTATATATATAACTGATGGGCATTAAGTGATAATTAATAATGAATAAATAATCTATTTTTAATATTGTTGACTTACACTTTTTACAAAATTAATATTTACTTCGTACTGCAAACGCAAGGAAATCATTTTTTGAGGTATAAGCGGCAAATACATTTAAGCCGCCTAAAGGCGAGTTGAGAATTGTAAAGTGCGAACGTAATTAATATTTTAAGCATGACTCAGCTGAAAAATGAGTACAAAATTAATTAATCTAATCGCAACCTTTTCTTTTCTCTCTTAAAAATAAAAGAGCCCTAATGGATTTAGGCTTGTCACTTTTTACATTCGATGTTCCGAAAAAGAAAAGTTTTCCGCCTACAATATTCAAGTTCTCCGATCTTCAACCTCACACTCAAAACAAAATAATCTTTAATTTCCAGTTAGTTCAAAAGTTTCGCAAGTGCTTCAGTGCCTAATCCATTTAGTCTCAGATTCACATTCCCCTGGGAAAACAATCTGCACATCTTCATGGTTGGCTTTTGCTTGCTTTGACTACGCATTGAATTTCTTTATTTTTTCAAATATATTTAAGAGATAGCTTATAGTAAAATTAAGCGGCATCTAATAACTTAAATTATACAAAAATCCAGACAGAGCATTCCAGTTGAGCTGCCACCTTGCATTACCTCACTTCATGGTGCTAGCTGGCCAGAAAGAGTGTAGGGTCCTTCTGGTCCTTCTGTTGTGTCCTGTGTCATTTGTCTTGTGAACGTTTATTGAGCTGAACTATATCAACTGGCGATGGTCGCCCGTCCTGTCCTGTGGTCCTGTCGTTCTATTGTCCTTGTGTTTGCTTTCTGTATGGAACTTTTGCTTTCATTCGACGCTGGGGAGTAATATTGTGTTGTCCTAGCTGGGCGGCTGACTTTTTTCCTGCTGCTGCTGCATCTGCCACTTGGTCATCTTTGCTGTAAGCCGTGGCAAGAAGCTGACTCCATGACCGTCACAGATGCCGCGACTCGACTCGACTAGAC
Source organism: Drosophila basisetae (assembly GCA_035041595.1). Lineage (NCBI taxonomy): Eukaryota > Metazoa > Arthropoda > Insecta > Diptera > Drosophilidae > Drosophila > Drosophila basisetae. The sequence continues at coordinate 8,700,377 of JAWNLB010000144.1, forward strand.
TCGAGTGCTGCCAATTCCAACAACATGCTTCATTTTATTATGCAAGGCATAAGAAAAAAAAGTATCTTACCAAAAACTTGCTGGTGCTTTATACTATATAGCTGCTATAGCGAAATAAAATAAGAAAAAAAAGACAAAAACTTGACGCGACATTGTCGTAAATAAGAGGCAAAAACTTTGGCATCTATCGCCCCCGCTCTCTCTCTCTCTCTCTTTCTCTTTCTCTCTCCATCATCTCTCTCTTTCCGTCTCGCTTCCAGTCCAGCTCTGTCTCTTTTTATATTCTGGTATCAGAGAGACAATGCAAAAAAAAAGCATAAAAGAACAACTTGTGAATGAATATGATAAGTTTGTTGTTATTGTTGCCGTCTCACGTCTTATTACTGTTGCTGTTGTTGTGGCTCCTAGGGGGGAGGGATGTGGTGTGGATGCCATAAATTTCGTGCTAATCCAATGTGGGCACAGTTTATAGGTGAAGTGAACTTTATGGATACTTGAGCGCAAAGTTGTAGATACTTTATCCAGTTTCTTCATATGCATGAATGTCTCATAGCTTATATGCGAGACGATGTGTGTGTGTGTGTGTGCGGGTGTGCGGGTGTGTGTGCGGGTGTGGAAGGGTGTGGGTTTCTGTGTGTTGCTGTATGTCGTTTGAAAGTTTTATGGCTTGTGAAGCATGAAATGTGCAACAAATTGTATCTCACAGATAACTTGAGAAAGCGAGAGACAGATTGAAATTGAAAATTGTTCAATGATGTGTTTAATATGGACCAAGTCAATAAACTTGGCTTGTCCTAAATGAGATACTAGCATAAAGGAGAAGTAATTGCTTTACCGCAACCCTAACTAAGTTATGGCCAAAAGCAAAGAGCTAACTTAAATTGTGTCAGTCGCATAAATTTCCAAACTGTGATTTGAATAAGCCACTTTTCAACTTTAGCCAAAAGTTCGTAATTTGTGTAAATTCTTCAAAGTTAGCACTGCAATCAATGATTTATTTTGCAAAAGAATGCCACATAAAATGAAATGTCTTATTAACTCTGGTCTACCAGCATATGTAATCTTAACTGATTGTTCCTATGTCATCTGACACAGTCGTTGTGGTTATCGCCGACTTATGCAAATATATACTTGTCATTATAGAAACTGCAATAAATTATTCGAGGACATTCGTTGCCAGCTTCGCTAGACTTATGTATTTTGCCTCAATTTCAGCTTAAACCACACACTTGACCTCAAAGAAACGCTTCAGATAGTAGATCTCCAGCAGCGTCATGGTCAGCAGCAGCGATGGTCCAAAGATGGACCAGGCTACAATGCGAAAGTGAGCGCTGTCGTTGATCTCCTGGTGTCCTTTGTAGCGCACATGCATATATCCCTGTTCGTGCTTGATGGCCACCATCAGACTGGCCAGCTCATTGATGTTCGCCTGCAGGACGGACTGCTCGACGACATCGTCGCTGCGCTTATGCGGATCGTTGTAGTGGGTCAGATCCCGGACGACTATGAAATGAAACATTAGGATTTTGGGCGTCAATGTGGACTTTTCGTTGTCAAAGCAGAGCGTATATTGGCCATCGTTAATTGCGGCAAACGTATATTTGCCACTGGTCTCCGATTCCGCCTCATATAGTCGATCATCGTTTGGTCCTGAAATATGCACGGCAATGTCCTTGAAGCCGCCCTCCATCACCTCAAAGCTAATTGTGATCTTGTCCTTCTCTTGGGCGCGTTCAAAGAAACAAACCGTTTCATGTGAATCGACAGTGATCAGAAAACCGCAAACAACTCGAAAAATTATTAAAAAGCACGTGAGAAATGCAAACATTTTTGAAAATTGCTTTCGAGTTGTTCCTATTGAAAATAGCAATGCTATGATTTTTAAAACTTTAGTTAAGTTTCAGTATTTCGCTTTGCATACTTGATTTAAACAAGCTAAACTTGAGTTGATGGTGTCAAATAATCAATTAAATTTGTATTTAATTGGATGGGCATCAATTTGCAAACAGAAGAATAAAAGGACATATCGATTAAAGGCAATTTGATTAGCATCGATTTACAAGAGAAGAATAATAGGTAATGTTTAAATTATGTGTATTTTACTTAGCATTGCCATTGTTCGCATGCTCTATAATTGGTTATTGTTCATTTTTGATTGGCTGCTTAGCTTGGTAAAATAGCCAATGGTTATTGAATTGCAATTAGGTACATTAAACAATTACATAATACATAATTGATGTAACTGCTAATTGTGGGATTTTGGCAGACATTTGCTGCTTTTAACTGAAAACTCACCCACCCAAAACACAATAGCCAAAAATACAAACACTACTCAAACCAAATTAAGATGATAAAAGCAATCTGCAAATTGGCAGCTGCCCCGTCCTGCCCTGCCATGTCCTGTCCTGTCTCTCCAATGCACTCCATACCATTTCCATCTCGTGTCCATCCCTTTTGCGCATCCAGTGCTTCAATCTGCTTTCACAACGGGCGTAATGCATATTTTATGTTATCGATTTCTTGGATCGGGGCGCGGCCATCAATTGTCAAAATGTCATCCATTTTTAATGCCATCGGGGCCAACATTTTGAAGTGTGCTCTCTAAAAAGCAAACAGTGTTTTAATTTCAACATTCAGCCTCACCCCTAAAAATGCGTGCAGAGAGCAAACCAAACTTCACTTTAATTACAAAACAAATTGTCGAACAAATGCGATTTATAACTTTATCACAAACAATGCTAATATAAAAACTGTAAAATCAATTTATGTAGCAATAAATTTCAATAGTTTCAACTTGCCCAATTCGAAACTGAATCGACAAAAAAATTAAAATAAAATACAATAAAAAGTTCGTTTTTGGGTGATATTTTAATGTCCGGCTCGGAATCCAATTAAGTACAAGTGCTAAATAATTGTTGCATGCATTTCATTTCTATTAGGTTTAATTGGGAATTAATTTTTATATGCACCATAAATATGTAGTATTTTAAACAATATTCCGTTCAAAAGAAGCATTGCCTTTCAAAATCAGTTTAGTTTTGACCAAATTATAGCTGAGCCAAGTCTTTAAATATTTCATATTTATTTTAAATACATTCAAAGGCAAAAACGCAATTGTGAATTGCAATTCGCAAAAATGGCTTATAGTGTCAAACGTCGAAAATTTTCAGAGCTTTAACTAAGTAAAAATGGAACCCGATTTTTAAAAACTTAACTGCTCGGTAGAATAACAAGAAACCAAAGAAGACTTTAGGGCAAACTTTAGAGCGTCAACTTCGCATAAACTATGAACTTTTACTTTACGCGTTTCAATTAAGCGCCACTTACTAGAATTACAGCGTATTCAAATTGTTATTCTGTCTGAGCCATGTTAAATTTGCATATCTTAAATAACTTGCATTCCGCTATTGAGTTGAACGTTTACTTTCAGCCTCGGAGCGAGTGCGACTCGACTCCTTCGACAAAGATAGACACTCAACTATTTCAAACAAAATCAGATTATACAGGGCATGATGTGTAGCCCCTGCTAACTCCACCAGCACCTTCTGCTAACTAAATAGGGCAACGGTAAATGGGTTTCCTTCCCTTTTGCGCATTGGCCAAACCTTTACAACTATTTGCTGTGTGTTTTTTGTTGCTTTCGTTTTTGTACTTTCATTTTTATTTTTCCTTTTTTTCCGCTAGTTTGTTTTTTGCGCTCTTCAAATATCTTTTATGATATTCAATTTCAAATTCTAATGCTGTAAGCGATTAAGTACACGCTTTACGCCACTTAACTTCATGTCTATGTTAAGCGGAGGCAACACGCCCCCCTCGCCCACCCACATGCAACACTTTTGCGACCGTCATAGGTCGCATTTGCCGACTACTTTTTAAGCCACGCGTGGTGCTCAGCCGACACTTGACTCCGGACTCCGCACTCCTTCCCACAGCCGGCAGTCACATTCTCATTCTCGTCATCATCATCATGCTGCCATCGACGCTCTTAAGCGCCAAAGTCTGTGACGGTAGTGTGAAATGTTTCTTTCTTTTTTTCTTATTTTTTTCTCTTTTTTTTTATTTTTTTTTGTTGTTTTCTCTTGCGTGCTTAAGGACTTTTTGCGTTTCGTTGTAGTCTCCTTGGAGCCGCCGTTGGATATATGATGTGCTTGCAGCTTAGCGGCCTGAGTTGCCAACTCCCGAAATACTTAAGTCGAGCGACAGACTTCGTTTCGTCTCGGCTCGTCTCGTTGTCGGTTCATATTTTTGGCCAGTGTAGCTTTAAGCGGCTTAAATTGCGTATACGCCCCCATGCTGTGTCTGGCAGTAATGACTGCCAGTGCTCCACTGTAGGTACTCATTTTGCATTTCTAGTAGCCGCACACTCACATGACCAAGGGCGAAACTTTTTGGACACTTGCTTCCATTTTCTTTTCTTCTCGTTTTGTTTTTTTTTCTTCTTTTTTTTTTTCTTTTGGTTGGTTGGCAGCTACTCAATTATTGCTGTTATTGGACACGCCCCGGAAAGCAGGCCGTAACGAAAAGTTTCACGTGCGTGACATTTACCTGTGTGCTTCCACTAACATCATTCCCTTTAGCTGTTGCTGTCGCTGGTTGTCGGCTTCATCAAATCATTTTTGTGGCCAATGCACTCGTGCGTGCTCTAATTTGTTTGGCTAGCAAGGAAACGCCGGGTTTCGCAGGCATTTTTCTGCGTGTCTACCGTTGATTGCCTCTCTGCAGTCCTAGTCGCATTTTAATGCCTTTTTAAAGGTGCAAATGATTTCGTTTCACTCAGAGCCCGTCCAACTTTTTTTTCTTCCTTTCTTTCTGTCTTTCTTGTGCTTGGCCGCTCGACAAAGGCTCGCATTAGCCTAATTTTTGTATTGTCGCACGTGACGCAATGAGGGGCGCCGCGGGCGTTGCTGAAAGAGGAGTGTGTGTGTGTGGCATGGACAAGGCCAGAGTTGTGGTAACTGTGTGAAATTAAGAAATTACCATAAATGGAAAACTTTGTGCGTCACTCAGACCGAGCACAAACAGCATCAAAAATTTGCCCAAATTCAAATTTTAGGTTGCCTACTTATTTGGGCTCCATTGAAATTTGCATTCGACTAGTTAAAGTAAACTAACATGACATGATTTTACAGCATAAAACAGAACAGGTCCTGTTTTAATTTATTTACGGCCTTTCTGCTGGTAAATATTATTAAATCAGTTTGAAATTGATTTCCTTATGGCAAACTGTATAATTATAAATATATTATAAAAAACGGTTTATTAACCTAATTTGTAATTAGAAAAAATCCAAATCATTTGCACAGTATCCAATTGATTCCTTGGGCTTTCTTAACAATCCTCTTCTGCCAGCTAGTGGGGAAAAAATCGAGTAGTCTTAAGTATGACAAGCAAGGGCTCAGCATTGCTGTAAAATCTTGCTAATCTGCACTTGAGCAAAGTACTTGAGCACAAGCGATGAAAGCAGGGAGAAAGGCGGAAGAGAGATGCGTGTGGAGGGGGGCGTGGTGTGCTGTGGTGTGGGGTAAAGCGAAAAGAAAGTAAACCGAGAATTGAAGCAAACAAACGGCTGGGAATGAGCTGCAAAAAGGCTCAAGTATTGACAATGGCAACAAGGATATTGGCGAGGCAATTGGGCGTTTCTTTCGTGCATGATGTGTGTAATGGGCTAATGGGCGTGGCTACATGTGAGGGCGATACGTGTATATATAAGTATGTGTTTTGTGTGTGTGTGTGCCCATGACAACAAATTGGCAAATTTTGTGTAAAGATTTATTTCAATTGAAATTGCCCGCCATGAGCTGTCAACATGAGTTCGCTGCCTGCGTCGGCTCGGCTCGGCTCGGCATAAGTCAGCTAACGAGCTTCAATGAGGCATGCCAAGCATTTCCGGTACATGAATAGATAGTGGATACAGAGCAGAGGGGGGGGGGGGGGGGCAGAGGGGCAGACCGAAAGTTACACAGATAGGCAAGGCTTCAGCATCAAGTGGCCTGACATTGTGGGGCATTTAGAAGGAGCAATTGCTCCTTGGGCAACCAACCATTTTCCTGTCCTGCTACGAAAATTTCGTTATGTGTTGCCATAAAATTCACATTAGAATTTCCACCATTTCCTGTTAGCACAATTTTCGCAGTCAAGACATGCATCAACTGTGATTTCACTCGGAGAGTGTTTGAAACAAATTTCATGATGAATGCTGTGAAATTCAATGGCTGTGCACAAATCGTTTTCTTTATTTCTGATTCAAAACCTGCCGTTGGCTACATACCATTTCAATCTTGTGCTCTCCTATATATATATATCATATATATATATATATATATATATATATATATATATCAGGCTTCAACATTCAGTGTCCTTTAATTGGCAGTTTGGTTCAACAGTCGCCGAAGTTTTTCCTCTCCTTAGTTGGCCGTGCAACTCAATTAGTCGTAGTAGCACTTTCTGCTTGCGGCTTTTGGTTAAGCGCTTTTTCAACTCACACCACCAATCGAGCACACACAAATACACACACACACACACACACACACACACTGTCATGGGAAATTTGGCATTTGTGTGTAGCGTTTGCTGAGCTTGAGTAGAGTTTTTGCGGCTTTTGTGGCTGTCAGTCGGCGACCATTGACATTTGAATCGAACGACTTTGATTGAATTTAAATGATGCGTATGCTGTGCTTAATGGGACGTTATGTGCAGAAGGACGAGGAGGGGGTAGTGTCCTGTTCAATTACCTATGCATATAGATACATATGTATATAATATGCACACAAAACATTTCTTTGACAAGTTAAATCCGAGATTCTTCAGAAAAATGTAAAGCTGCTCAAATAGACGAGAACGTTTTGCATCATTTATTTATTATTTGGTTGTCAAATGATGCGAAAAAAGCAATAGTTCGAATGAGAATATAAAAAGTTGGAATCAAACGGGGGCGAAAGAAAGAAAGAGGCAGATAAATAGATATAGAGATAGACAGAGAGCATGTAATGAAACGATAAGCAAAAATTATGTTAGCAGGGAAATTGCTTCTATATATTCAACAGCAATGTGTGGTCAGAGATAGCCTCTTGTTGCGACGAGGATGGGTTAGAAAGATATTAAATGAATGCATAGAATAAATCATTAAGCGGGTAAGAGTAAGAGTCAACTATAGACTGAGATGCTAAGTAGTGTTATAATTACTTAATTCAAATAGTCATGCAGAGGAGGCAAGATGTGAAAAATAGTATAAGACAAACGAAGTGGGCAGAGGCAGAATCTTAGGAAACCACATCTTAAATTCGAAGGAAAATTTGTGCAACAGTCAAATTAACCTAGGTCACATTAATAATAATATGAGTAGTAAATTTTTGTTCACTGTGCTTTTCAATTTAATATATCTGTTGCTTTGCACATAAGCACATTCAATTAAAGTTTCTATTTAACTGGTAAGTGAATAGCAAGACATTTCTGATTAGCGATTTGTGCCATTATAATTACAAAATTGGGAATGCAATCAAAGAGTCAGCCTAATTAATATTCAGCAAATTATGCTTGAGCCAACGAAAGACAGTTTACCACATCTTTAATCTGCATGCCGACAAAATGTTCAATCAGTTACGCGATGCTTATCGTCTCTATGCATTTGTTGGTACGTAAGACGCTTAGACGAGAAACATCATCTGGTAATTTCACGCCAGCGCATTTGTCACAGACTTGCAAATCGGGCTCTAATAAATCACATGGCAAATTCAATGATAATCGCTTTTGCATACAAATTCAATTACGAAAATGTGCTTAGCAAAAACAACAACAACAAAAACAGCAGCAGCATAAAGCAAATTGTACAAAATGCGTAATTTAATTTAATTTAAAGCGTACAGAGAGGCGAAACGTACTTAAGCACAGTTTGGGTTCCACAGTGTGGAATTAAGTTTTATTTTTGACGCCCCTTGTTGAGGGTGTGTTTGTTGGGGAGCGGAATCTCGTTGCTTACACGTAGCACACAATTGTAACGGTCTGAGTAATCCACAAGAACACAGACACACACACACACGCACGCAAACACCGACATTTGCGGGAGCAACGAAAAATATAATTTTCTCACATTACTTGTGCATACTTGCAAAGGCCGCTCGCAAAAAACGCAAACTCAAACCCAAAAACCCGAGACGACCGAAGGCAGTTTGCCAGTGTGCCACTCCCACTCCGACTCCCACTCCCACTCCCACTTCCACTCACACCCGCAAACTATATGTGGACTGTTTAATGTATGTGTAATATTGAAACAATGTGAAAATTGCGCATACGCACTGTTGTGACACTTTAACACCCGGCACTTTGTGCTGCTTGCAAAGAGCAGAGTGCACACCCCTGGCCCTACTTTATTTGATAAGCAAGTCATTTGCATATGGCATGTTGACAACCCTACCGCACTCCTTACTGGCTTTAAATCAGCGTCATGTCAAATATGTTGCCAGTTTGCACTGACAACAAACTGCCAAAAAACCAAAAAAAGAAACCCAAAACAGAAAGCAGCAGCAGGTACAGTCTTGACAAGCGTATATGGAATTCTCAGTTAATTGATTTATTTATTCAGACTGTTTGCTGCCACCATTCAAATATATTTGTCACTGTATTGGATAAAGATACTGTGCAACAAAACAAAATTTGACAGCACATCATTTATGAAAACAGAAACAAAATTATTACAAAGAACTCTTCGCAGATATAATTATTAACTGTTTCGAAATAGAAACATCATCACTGAAATCTATCTTGTAAAGTTTTGTTACCACAAGCAATTATGGCTCATTTTGATTTAGCCACAGCCAAGGAAACCAACATGACATATAACTAATCAAAGTACTGTTTAGTAACTTAAACCTGAAACCACATTTCTGCTAAGGTATTGCAATAAAAGTTAAGAGAGAAAATGCTCATTCAGCAGACGGGCTTTCTTTGAATTGTCAGCTAATCGAGATTAATTTTAAAGTTCTAGTTTTAAAGTTAGCTTTATTTAGATATGCACTTATCAACTGACAACAGTAAAAATAATATTATGACTTACTCTCTGCGATTCTCATATAGAACATTTGCTGCTCAAGTTCTGTTCTTTACTTTATTGTGCACCAAAAAACTTTCAAATAAACCTTTCGGCTTGGCATATGTTTATGAACGCCTGGCAAATTTGCTCGAGAGTTGGAACCATAATTTTCAACAATAGCAACAGCAGCAGCAGCAGCAGCAGGAAGAGCAACAGCAGACGTGGAATGGCATGTTGCCTTGGGCTTCACTTTTTCCAGGGTGTATAAAATTACAATAAATCCTTGCATTTTAGCTGCAAATAAACAAAGATTTGCAGCAGCAACCCCAACGAAACTGGGCGCTAAAACAAAACAGCTGCCTGGCCAAAGTGCATGCAAAGTAGCATTTTAAGTTGCCAGCCGGATGGAGAGTGGGCGAGTAGACGAGTAGCGGAAGAAGAAACGTATCCTTGAATCGTTGTAGCCGGTTTCGTTTGCCTTTGCTGGCTGTTAAATCAACATGTAAGCATTTAATGCGGCGCTCCAAAGCTGAAAAAGCGTAAAATTCCCCAAATGACCATAAATTTTAGTGTTTGTGCATTGTTTTTGTTGTTGCTCCTTTATTTGTGCACTCCTTCCATTTTTTCACGTTCACTTCTTGTTTTTATGTATGTTACTGAAGCAGGGTAAACTTCAACAAGCACTTGAATAAATAAATGGCATTTTGTGTTATATGCAATAATTAAATGAAAACTGGGCAAAATATTGTCGCCGCTTCATGTGTGTGTGTGTGTGTGTGTATGTGTGTGTGTGTGTAAGTGGGGGTAGAAGTAACACTCTTGCTAACTGAACTGAACTGGGCGGTTTGAACATAAACTGGCCCTGATAAAAGGGCAGGGGGTTCATGAACCGTAGACAGTCACAGTTTAGGAGAAAACTCTTGGAAAATCTGATTCATGTGCTGAAAGATGTATGATTGCCTTTGCTATTAATATGGATTGAAATATTTATACTGGCATGCATATTTTTGGCATATAAGCAAGGCTTTTCTAAAATCCGAAGAAAATTTGTTTTTGAATAACTTGAAAATATTACGCAATTCAAATTTAAATGACATTTCTTATTCAAAATTCTACGACAATTATTTTTGTCTAGCTTATGCAAACTTAAAATCGTTTGTTTATTTATGAATGAATAAAAAACAGGGTGAGCCCATTTTGCTAGATGAGGGTCTTTGAACATGCAACATGCAACTGCTTGTTAAATTGAGTGCGTGGCATAAAAATCAAATTTAGTTGAGTCCATTCGATGCATCCAATTATCAATTGAGGATTGCTTTCGATTTTCGTTGGCCTTACTTCTTTTTGTGATGCTTTCGCTTTGTTTATTTTTCCTGTGTCAATTCAAAGTTAAGGAAAATGCACAGTTTCGTTGCTTCGTTTCACAGAGAGAAATAAAATCGACACAGCAGCCAAAAAGGAAATTGCGCTTTTACTGATTTTACTTGAGAGCGTTGTTGTTGTTGTTTTTCTTGCTGATGTTTGTGTGCACTGAACATCAGATTTTAAGTAGAAGGGAATTTCTTTTCTTTTTTTTTTTTTTGCTTTTAAAAGAAAGTATAACATAGTTGGGCAAAAAGCAAGTGAAATGTGTTTGCTAAGAGGTCCACGTGGAGAACCAAACTCTCTCTCTCTCCCCCCCTCTCTCTCTCTCCCTCTTTCTCTGTGAGTTGACTGTGTTTAGTTGCGCGTATGCAGCTGCTTTTACTAGCTTAAAAACAAACAAATAACAACACATACGTAGCATATATTGTGGATTTAGTCAAAAGTGAAATCTTTTGGGGATTCCCCCACTTTCATATGCATTTTGAGTGCCCTTCGGCGGTCAATGTAAAGAGCGCCGAGCCTTTGGCATTTGCTCTCAACTAGTTTGTTTTGCTGTGCATGTATGTGTGTGTATCTGTGTGTGTGTGTGTGTGTGTGTGTGTGTGTGTGCTTGTTTGTGATATGTCAAAGTAAAAGTTTTGTGCTCTCCTTTGGGCGCCAGCTGTAATCTCCGCCCGCTGTTTTGCATTTCGCCATTGAATGTCAGCGCAGTAGCTTCTGATTTTGTTTCAGTTGCGGCCCCAGGGTATCCACAGTAACCGACACCGCCACTCCACCCTCTGTCCACATTGAAACTGCGCAGAGTATCACATATTGTGCTTGGCAGTCGCGTTTATATTTGTCCCACATGTACGACACTATTTTTTGTTAAGCAACAAAAAATTAAAACGTGCACTCTGCAAAAGATACATTCAACTTATTCTTTTTTATTTCTTTTTTTTTATGAGTCTCTCGAGTGCCTGCAGAGATAAATTTCTTTTGTAATGGTGACTCTTTTCGGTGGTCGTTTAAATTGGATGCTTGACTTGCATCTGGTTTTTTACTGTGCTGCATAAAATTGCGAATTTTACAATTAATCGAATTAAATATATAATGTATGGGTATGTACCACAGAGCTTAATTTGAGACTGATTGCTTCTGGGAATGTGTGAGATATTGTTGTAGACAAGTATTAACTAAGTATTTATGCATGTACGAGTATTTGCCCAGACAGCTTAACTGCTGTATTTTGATTTATTTATTTATTGGAAATAAACTCAAAAGATAACTACATTATTTGGACTGGTCTATTCCTATTTTTTGTAGAGAACATTTTTGTTTATTTCTATTTTTGTAATTTACTATTTTATTGTAAATTAATTGAAGTGTTAACGACATTGATTTGGATTGAAATATTGATTGATATTTGTTTATTTTATTGGGAATCAATTTAGCAGTTAACTACATTTATTTGAATTGGTATATTGCTTGCTTGGAATGTTTAAGAAAATTAAATTTGAGTTGTTTTCTCTAGAAAATATCGAAAGCAGCTATTTAAAGCAATTTTCAGCTGTTAATAAACTATTGGACCCTGCACACTTTTCAATGTTTAATAAAAGGCTTACGAATGATTTTGAGTTTTGCAACTTACCCCAAATTATGCTTTAATATGTGAATATGAGCTAACAGCTAATAGCTAAGTTGGAAACCCAAACGACGTCATGCATACAAAACTACTTATTAATTCACATTTCACACAAAACTGACCAAATTTGGTAACCGCGCAATGCAATATTCACATCTTCATGTTGCTAAATGCGAGAAACTATAAAGATAACTAGAAAATTGTTGAGCTTTTCACACCTAAGCTCAGATATGGAAGCTGAACGAGCTAAACTAAAATTTTGTGCACCTGGTTATGGGAAAACTTTAAGCAAATTATGGCGTTTATTAAAAATGCTTTAAGTGCTATCTGTGTCATAAGTGTGCTGTGCGTGTGTATGTGTTTGTGTGTGTATTGTGTCTGCTTGCAAGAGGACACGTCTCAGCTTGAGGCACATGCAAAACTTTAACGCTACACGCACATGCTCACTCACACACACACACACACACACACGCAAAAATACACCCACATCCACACACATGCAGCACAAAAATTGCGTTGTCCATGGAAAAGTTTTTGAAACTTGAAGTAATTTGCACAGTAATTGGGTATTAACCCAGCAGAACAAGCCAAATAAATGGACAGAGCTTAAGGCACGTTTTGCAGCAACGTAACCGAAGATGGCTCTGCAAGTGCTGTCCATTTCTCATATGCCCATCATCCGGCAGCAGAGGGCATCCAGTTGAGTGGAGATTTCTGCTCTATTCTGCTTGGGGCTGCGGTCAGTTTTGATGGATTCGTTGCTGGCCTGAGGGCAACTCGGACGGTGAGCTCTTATTCAAAACTCACTCAGTCAACGAAAACTCAAAGTTTGGGGCCCACTTGGTTATCCATTATACATTTTCCCATTTTCAGTTTCAATTCCCTTGACCGCCGGCGCTTTTTTCACCACCTTTTTGCGCCGCGTCGGGCCTTTATTTGATATTAAATATTAACAAAATGGCCTCAATGTTCAGCACGGCGTATGGTTGAATGTAAACGTTGTGCTTTATCCTTAAACATACATATGTACATATGTGTATGTGTGTGTGCTTGTGCTGTGTTTGTGTATGCGTGTGTATTCGGCATACATGTGTTTCATTTACAAATGTACGAGTATGTATATAGTAACAATGTTACATCTACCGTCACTGTTTGCTCAGCAAATTTTGTTCCAACCAATTTTTTTCTGTTGAAGTTGTTTATTTGCTTCTCTGACGCATTGCTGGTTATTGGTTTGCTGCACGCGATGATGTTTTTGTTTTTCTTTTGTATACATATACTTTTTCGAGAGAATTTCATAAAAGTGGATATCATACACTTTGTAAAACATAAAGCAATATGTATTTTGCTTAAAAAAACCAACTTCTGTGTTTTCCTTGAAGCCATCTATTTAAAATTCCATACTGATCGCTTTATGATAAAAGACAGCTGAAAGTAACACAATTTCTAGTTTAAGGCAGGTTTATCTATTTGAACTGTGCCTGCAGACTTTAGAAGCCATTCAATCTCGACTTTTTTGACTTTTAATGCCTTTGTTATTACAGTGGCTATTAAATTGCCAGTTTGTCAATGTGTTTGTGGAGAAAAATTGCCAAGTGTTACTTTATGGCACTATAAAATAACACATACTTTATAACTATATAAGGTCTATAATATTCAGATATTCTGAGAAGCGTAAGTTTTGTTATCACATAAAATTTGGTTGCGTAGTAAACTCAAAAATTTAAACATATAAATTAGATACTTTAAGATATTCAATTATTAAGAAGATATCTTTATCTTTAAAATTTCATCACATTTGAGTTTTAAGGGTAAAGTATATTCGCACTCTTACTGGTTTTATATACTCGTATGATATTTATTTTTAAAATTTTATACATTTTTATGCTGTTTAACTACTCAAGTGAGAAGCTAATTAAAATTACATATTATTGTTTTCCCCAGCTCTCAATTAAGTTCTGCTATGTTATTTTAACTCAAGCATCTGTATCCCTTAATCAGATTCATTGAATTCATGATATACTCTGTTATCGGAGTTAGTATTAAAAGGGGGGTGCTGAGAATAACATCCATAAATGCAAGTCGATAACAGTTTAGAGCTAGGTGAACAAACCTAAAAGATGGATTAATGACAACATTTTTAAAGGATCGAGCGATGGTAAGAAAATTCCGGGTGCTATGCAATCTATAATCAGCAGGCATGGTAGAGTATGCCACAGTCGGTTGCGGTAGACTGCAATGAGTTCACTTGTTCTTGTACAAAGTCGTTTGCGATTTTTGCAGCTTGCTGCCGGTTTTTGTTTCATGCATTTTGACAGCAGATACAACTGTTTGTATACAAATATGTGCACACACACACACACACACACACACACACACACACACACACACATACGCACACACACACGCACACACTGACTGGTCTCTTTATTTAGCAGCTGTTGGCAGTTGTGAGTGTTTTTGTGTGCGCATCCTGCGCTTTTCTCGCTGATAATCACATTTCGCGAATGCTTTTTGCAATCCAAACTCACACAGATACACACACACACACACACATACAAGCACACATACTCTCTCGAATGGAAATTAAGTTAATGTTTGCTTATGAATAAGCAAATAAGCGCCTACAGAGAGTTGCCAACGCGGCGGATATGGTAGCAGAATCCGGATTCTGGAAATCCAACTAATGGACTCCTTCTCGCTCGCTTTCGCTCTCTTTTTCGCTCTTTCTCTGTGCTTGCTAACGCTTACATTTTGGAATGGCCAACACGTGTCGACGGATTCTCTGGCCAGGGTCAGAGCGGGAGTCGGCTCATTTCAATTTGCGTGCATTTCAATGCAGACGCCGCTCAAACTTTTTCCATTTCGGACTCGTCCTGGGCTCGTCCTTGTTGTTGCTCCTTTTGCCGCTGTTGTTGTTGTTGTTGTTATTGTTATTTTATTTTATGCATGCGCTGAGCATCTTCTTCTGCTCACGTTTCATATGATTGTGTGCAAAATACTTTGCTGCCTTAATTTTTGTTTTGTTTTTCGTTCTTCATGTGTCTGTTTGTGAGTGGTTGTGTGTGAGTGTGTGTGTGTGTGTGTGCGAGTGTTGGTAATTAGCATTCGCTGCGCATTAATATTAATTAGTTAGTTATGCGCCTGTCTGTCTGCCGTTGACTTCTTCCCCCTTCTTGGTCAGATCGCAGTGGGCCACTGCGGCAAGCACTTAACTCTCCGTTTTGAGTCCCTGTCATCGTCCATGCATTTTGATTAACTTTTATTAGTAGCTGGCGGCACAAACACGGATACGCGGACAGATGCACGGACGCACGGACACACAGGGGAGGGGTGTGTGAATTTCGCTTTTATGGCAATTGGTTGTTTATTGAACTAATTGGCAAATTTATTTGTATTGAGTAAACAAGTAAACAGAAATGTAGAAGCCAAATTGGTAATTGTGTAATATTCAGCAAAGTGCATAAAAAAATGTTTACGACCCAGTTATAATCTAGCAGCAGCTGTGCCAAATAGTCAACGCAACTTGTTTAATATAACAACTGATGTCCATTTTTGCTGAGCTTAACTTCTGACTTACAAATTAACTACTGAGTGTGAGTATAATTATATAGTATATTATATTATAGTATAGTTTGAAGATATGTGCTTAGCACATGAATATGCTGTTTTCTAATTGAGCTTAAGCATTTGTATTTTGAATGCTGCTTAAATTTGCTAATACTTTAAGTCTTAATGTTTTTTTCTTTCTTTTTCTGTGCAGCAAACCATTGCGCCACGATAAACATTTAACAAGTTTCCACAAATTTTCATTTACGACACAAGACACAACTCAAGTTTTATGTCCTTGCTGGCAATATATCCGAGTTGCAGGTCATTAGGAGCCACAAAGTAGCCAAACTAACAGGCAGAAACAAGTTAAAGTAAAAGCAAATAACAAAACTTGCCAGTCTGGCCTTACTGCCTCAACTTAAGACATGAAAAGCCGCTTAGACATGTCTACAGCTTCCGCTTTGGCTGCACAACTAAGACTCCGATTACGGTTCTCTTGCAAAATGGCAAACTAATAAATGTGAATGTAAATTTTATGGTTTTCACAAGCAAAATAATTTGCTGCGACAATTTTCGTAAGCGTCCCGTACACAACCCAAAAATAGCAAACACACAACCCGAAAAAATAAACGTATGCATTTTAAATAAATAACAAGAGAAAGTATAAATAATAATGGCAAAGTGGCTGGCAGGCAGATAGGAAAACAGATACAAGGAAAGGACGAAAGGGCAAACACGAACACACACATACGAGTTGGACACACGTTGCGTATGAGTGATGGGCAGAAGCTGGAGCTTAAATATTGAAATTCGGATTGAGCTCAATTTTAATTTATGCCATTGGCCGGTAAACGGAATCAGGCCAATCAAGTGCAATTTATATAGACATTTGATGTTGAAACCGTTTCACAGTTACAAGCACAATTTGCAGGTTGTCAATTTATTATTTACCGTATTGTCCGAGCGAGGGTTGCTTCTGATGTCGCAGTTGAAGAGTGACAGGGCAACATTGAATTGAGTATCTCTGCAGTAAGCTATATTATTTGTTTGTTTTATTTAACAACTGTTTTCGACGCTTAACTACTTTGCAGTGAGTAAATAAATATAATTTACCGTTTTGCAACAAAGTTCGTTGTAAAAGTATTGCATAATTACTGCCTGTTCACATGTCAATTTGCAGTGTTCTTAAAATGGAACGAGGGCAAACCCTTAAAGCCCCCCTAACCGGCGTACTGATAGTTTAATGCATTCTGACATGTCTCAGTAAAAACAAATATGCAAATGGCTGGCAAGCATCTGGAATTGTTTGAAGCTGTTGTCGATGAAAATTCAACGGCAAATGGCATATTGTAGTGGCAAGCTAATGGCAGCACGTTCCAAGCCAAGTGTAGCAATGGCAACGACAACAACAATAGCAAGACCAATACAGGCAACAGCAAACAGCAATAACACAAATACAGCTCTGCTGAAGAGGAAATATGGAGACCGGTAGGTGTAACTCACATGCCAAGTTACACTCGCAAAAATTTACATACAGTGCAATTAAAACATCTTTATAAGCACCTGAATACACAAATTCGAAATTAAGTCATAAGCAAACAAATAGTATGAAAACAAATAATAGAAACATCGAAGATTGTAGTGCATTTTATATATATATATTTCTAATTTAGGGGAATGAGTGACTAAGAAAATCTCGGGATTGTTGATAAAAGGCAAGCTTTCCTATTTGAACAAAGTTGCTTTGAATGTTTTTTCTACAAAAACATATTGTATATGTAATTATTTTCAAGTGTATTGCCATAGGTGAAGGATGCTACGTCACCAAAGTATGGCAATAGCAGCAACATCTAATCAAGTCGCCTGCTTAATGCCACAAGCCGATGGATAGATAGATGGTAAAAGGAGAACAGATCCCGGCTCGTCTCGAAACTGGCTCGGCTTTTCAGTCCGTTGGTCCTTTGGTTCGTTGGTCCTTTGGTCCGTTGGTCCTTGCGTCCTTTCGTCCTTTCGTCCGTTGGTCCATTGGCACGTTACCTTTGCTTTGCATTTGAATTAACAGTTATTTTTGGCACCGTCATCGTCATACCAGTGCCACGACTCACCTGACTAGCAAAACATATCTGAACGCCAGACAATGCCACACAATGAGTCTGAATTGGATTTGGGATTGGTTTTGGACTTCGGGTTGGGCTTGGGTTTGGGCTTAGGTTAAGGTCCTTGCCAGTTTGTTGTTGCTGCTGCTAATCTCATCTATTCAAATTGGCCAGCTCGAAGTTGACAGTTGGAGTTGAGGTGGGTTTTGTGTCCCATGTCACATGCTTCTATTGTTTGCACTTGCCACGTGAAGACATAGAGAGACCAAGTGTGATGAGAATGTGAGCAGTGTAAGTAAAATGCTTGATTTGAACTATTCATTACAACTATTTGGTCTGGCTATTAAATGCAAACAAGAACTGAAAGGCAGACTAAACTATTTCTTTTCATCTTTTGTATTTGCATACCCATTCTCTGATCACTTTACTGTACTTGACCTCGGTTGCCTACCAATCTTAAGAAATATCTAACTTTATAATGTTATGAAATGGACTATAATATTATTGTGGATTTAATGGTGCACTTAAGGACATTTTATTAAAAAATAATAGCTGTAAGTAAAGAAAAAGCAATCTGATTTTATTTCGTTAGTTATGACTGCACGAACTCGGCTCAGACCAACTGTCAACCGTAGCATCTTAATTATTTGTGAAAAGAGCAGTACACTGAAATATAGCCAAAGGATTTCTTTTATTTTTTGCTTCAAGCTCCAAAAAAACAAAAATAACAAACAATCAGAGGTCAGATACAATACAAATCCAACTGAGCTCCAAGTTGAAAATTCCTTTCAAAAAAGACAAGAGACCTGGTAGCAAAAAGGAAAGAAAACAATTGCGCATAGAGTTCAATTTTTTAATTAACAAACCAATTAGTTTTGCGTTATTTCGATGAGCGTGTTGCAAAAAGGTAGACAAACAAAAACCAACTTGGAATCTTTCTACAGAAACAAATAGCATTGACCCAAATCAACGTTCAGCTGCACGTTAAAGATACAAAACAACAGGCAAAACCAGTCAACGAGCAAATACGAGAGAATCCAAAGAAATAAACTCTTTTAATAAAGACTGGGGGCGGCGGCATAGAGAAGCACACAGCAAAAACCCGACCACAGCTTAAAGTACTTCTGGCTCCTCTTTTTGGGCCAGCTGCAGCAGCAATTTAGATAAACTTGTTCGTGTTCATGTTCATGTTCAAGTTGTTGTTATTACTGATGCTGTTATTGTTGTTGTTGTTGTTGCTGTTTTTATTGTTGTTGTTATTGTTGGCTTTGACCAGTAGCACACCGCAAAAAGGCAAAAGTCATTTCGAGCCAAGGACTTGCCAAAGGGTGGCCTTTACCAGAATTAATCTGTGTGTGCGTATCAATGTATTTGTGCGTCCTTGCCTTAAGTTCATAAAATGACAATCAACAAAATTGTATTAGTCTTACAAGCAGTCGACTAGTAGATATCCAACTTTTTTTGTTTTGTTTTTAGACATTTTTCAAGTTTTACATTATGTTAAAATTATCTGCACATTCGTTTTGTAAGCTGCCATTTCTAAAAAAATGTGTTGTGATCAAAACAAATATAGATAAACAATGCATTGAACAACAGCCAACGTTACATCTTTAGTTATATGTTTAGTATCCCTACCTCATAATGGACACAGGGTACTTGCTCAATAATCGAATGCGAAGTGGAGCGGAATCAAAAGTGAAGCCCTGAACAGACTTTTTCATGTCCCGTGCCCTGTGCCTTGGTACAGTTTGATTCGCTATTTGAGTCCCGCAGCTTCAAGATGGAAAGTGAGCTGCAGCTTGTCATTTGATTGCAGCTACAAACTGGAATTTTATTCAATTCCCTTTGCATCCGACAACATTGAGCGGTGTTTCATTTACGAGTGTTTTCTATTTTCATCCTTTATCCTTTTATATTGTAGTCCAATACAAACACAGAACACAAAAACAAACACAAATCCATGTATATTTTCTGCATTTTCATAGAGACTTCTTCAAATCTGATGTTTGACATTATGAGATTTGTGTTTGTTTTAGCTATTGAGCATTTTTTGATTTTACATAGTTTTCTTCTACTTATGCTTTTTGCATTCAGACATTTATTTAATTTTCAAAATTTGTTTCTGACGTTTAAAAGTGTCTGCATGCAAACGAATTGAGATTTTAATTATTCAATTGCTTCTGAGCTTTTTGTGGTTTGAGGTCATTTCGACCATTTTAAAGAAACGTCGGAGCTAGTTAAAGTTAAAGTTATTTTGCAATGCTTTGGAATATCTTTAAGATATAATTTATGGAGGAGTATCAATTTTGAATAAATTTATACAGCAAGTATATTATTACTATCTTAAAATGCGAAGAAACTTATTCTCATGTAGAATATGCATTTTATATACATTCTTAAAGACTTGCGTGAAATGACTCTCATATTAAATAATGTTTCCTCTCGTTTCAGGTATGTTTGGAAACTCATCAAAACATTCGTTGTTTAAAAGATATAAATAAATTCTAGTAAGTTTTATAACTCCTAAGGTGGCAGAGATAAAGTTTTAGCCGGAATGCATTAGAGTAAACTGATTTAATTATGGCTGAGAAAATCCCAAC
Source organism: Drosophila basisetae (assembly GCA_035041595.1). Taxonomy (NCBI): domain Eukaryota; kingdom Metazoa; phylum Arthropoda; class Insecta; order Diptera; family Drosophilidae; genus Drosophila; species Drosophila basisetae. The sequence continues at coordinate 8,720,642 of JAWNLB010000144.1, forward strand.
GGGTTCATCAAGTTTTTGGTAATGTGAGCTTTAAGTGAAAATTATGGAACGCATCCACGCCCCTTATAGTGGATGAAGGCGGCTAAATGTAACTACAAACTGAGAAGTGGCCGCAGATTGCACATGAAATTCGCAATTAACCCATTTTCACGATGGCTACATAAAGGTAACTGGCAGCTCTCTGGCTTCAAGCTCGCCTGCATGGGAGCAGTAATCAAAACACAACAACATCAATGGCAGAGGCACATGCAGAGGCAGAGGTTGGGGCAAGACTGACTGTTCCGTTCCACTCCTCGCCCTCCTGCTGATGCTGATGGCTGCGGAAGCAAATGATGTGTGTGCACTTTTTAACCTTAAATGCCCGCAAGCATGCAAATCTTTTTCATAAATTCACACGAACACTCGACATGGCGCCAAACGACCGCAGGCATTCTGGCGAAAAATTTAACGCCCCCCGCCAAAGCCCGCCCTCCGCACATTTCAGGTGATTGCAGCGAAGCAGTTAACACAAAAAAAAAAAAAAAACAGAAAACACCAACTCAAAAAATGGGTAGCAAGGCAAAGGCAAAAGCGAATGCAAAGGCGAGGCGAGGCGAGGCGAGGAGAGGCGAGGCGAGGCTAGGCGAGGCGAGGTGAAGCGAATGTCGGTTAAATTCAAACTGACGCTGCAATTAAGTATAATGTCCTTGCAAGGATAACGTTAAGTGGCGCGTGAAATTACATTAATCATTGAAGGGATTTACATGTAACGGCGCCAGGCTCGAGCTGAAGGTCTGCGAGTATTTTCCGCGAACCTGCAACTTGCATTTTTTGGCCTTTGTGGCAGCAACGTGGGCCACACGGCGGGTGGGGTGGCTGGAGGATGCGCGTTTTGTGTTTGTTCTGTTGCCACATACAGGTGTTTTCAAACTTTATGGACTACAAGCTGTTGCTGTGCATTAAGTGCAGCTCAGAGCCCGAAGTAAATTGGACAACATTTAATGTAGTGCAACTTATCAGCTCAAATGGAAAGCATGTTGGGCCAAGATTTCTCGAAAGCTTAAAGCACATTTGTGTGTTAAATATTCAATTACTGAGCACTGATTTCGGTTTCTTGGCATTTAGATGGCTTAAGAATGTGTTTAAGTTACTTTTAAATATGTGCAAATTCGTAATAAAAAATATGAATAATAATTAAAATTACTTTTTAATTTCATAGGTGCAGCTCTAAATTTTCGCGAGATTTGGACCAGAAATGTGATCACTATCAGAAGTTTGGTAACTTTGAGGCGTGAGTGGGAGAGAGCTTACTCCGAGCTTCAAGTCAAGTTAAACTGTGTGGGCATATAAGAGATCTGATTTCCACTTTGGCATTTGGTAATGCACACCACCCACATATTGGCTATGCAAGATAAAGATAAAGCCAAGACAAACAAGTTTTTGGCTCAAACGTCATATTGAGATGGCTTCCTCTCAAAAAAACTTCAGACCGTCCCAAAAAAAAAAGTGTACACACGTTCTGACATAGTAGATAATCAAATTTTGTTGCCTGCCCATTTTGCAGCAAGCAACAATTTCATTTCTCGCTGCACGCGATCCAGCTGCAAATGTTGCCAGCTGTTTTTTGCGGGGCCAAACACATTTTTTGAGGCCATGGCCTGCTGGCAATTGCCAATGGAAACGATGCCTAAACTGAGTTAGAAAAGCCCTTGAACTATGCAAATTGCCAAATGAAAAACGCCGAAGCAAACTGAAGAGCATCTCTCTGACTGTGACTATAACTGTGAAAATGACGGAGGCTGAGACGGGGTCCCTCGGAAAACTGGTAAAAGGGGGAAACGCGCCGATGCACGTTGTTAAAATAAAAGCCATAAAACTGGCAAAAGGAATTGGAGCCGCCAGTAGGCGAAAAGTTTTTGGCATCATAAATTTCTAGAGATTCTCTTGCAATTTGTATTCACCCTCGCAATGAACAGAAATTTCAATTAGCGGTGGGGCAAACTGCACCACGTTTGATGATGAAATATGTAAGTATGATGAAAATGCAACCCAAAAAGTTCGCCAACATACGAGTTTTGACAACATATGCAGTTTTCAAACTTGCAGATGAAAGGCATACATAATTGTTGGCACACATACAGACTATAGACACACAACGGCGCGAACAATGCATTTGCCTTGATTGAAAATTGGGCATTGAATATCCGTTATCCATAAAAAAGAAGAAATGCGGCAATGCGCAGAAAATGGGTAATTCACCCTATTTTTCAGAAAGTATATTTCTATGATGGATGGTTGTGGTTTCTTTAAGTTCACAGGTTTTATTTTCTTAATTCCAAGGTATATTTTTCTAAAATCCAGTAAAAAATATCAGCCACGATCATTTGTTCGCTATTAAATTCTCCATTTAATATTGTGAAGCGCAGCATTTTTTGTCGAATTTTTTCCAAGATATAAAGTATGTTTCCCCGAGATGAACTGTAATGCATGCAAATCATAGTATGTATGTACCAAATACATTACGTATGCTGTTCATTAAAATGTTTTGACAGTCACGGACACATTCCACAGAATATGGCTGAATATGGCCTCACTGCGTATAAAGTTTAAAAAATACATAAACAAGGAAATTGCATGCAGTTTGTCTATGCCAACAATGCACTCAAACAGAGTCGACAAACCGTGGGCATGGTGGTGGGCGTGGCATTCATAATGGACCCTTATTGCTTGGCAGTTGCTCAAGTGCAGCGACTTGGACGTCCACAAGGATACTCCCTCAGCGATATGGATGTCCTGGCCTGTTTATTTTCCTCTTTCATTTTTTCTTTTTTTCTTTATTTTGCTGTTGTTTTTTTTATAATTTTTACTCAACCTCAACGAGGAAGTTGTGTGTCATAGGAAGTACTTGTGTGACATAATAAAAACTCTGCCCGGCCGTGGTAGCCTTTTATGCACAACGTTCTCTAGTACAGGAGCCAGCCAGCCAACCAGCCAGCCTCCCATGCCTGCTATATGATTGAGGCTACGTAAACAGTGGACCCACCTGCAGTTGCCAACAGTCAGCAGCCAGCAGCACTTTATGCTTTGTCAACAACAATAACAACAACAACAACCATAAGAACAGCAACAACAACATCATCATCAACATGAAGTCTATGCCCGCAAATGTTTTCATTTTCCAAGACAGCGACTAGAAGCACAGTTCATATATATTGCTAAGAAAAGGGAACCTGCATTTAAAAGCCTCTTCAGGTCGTCTCCCTCAACCCTTTATGTTCTACCCGCTCCGCCCAAAACTTTGTATTGCATTTGCATTTGTGCACAACTCTCGACTCTTAGGCAGTAGTCAGTAGTCCATCAACTCAACGCACACACAAAAAGAAAAACAGAAAGAGGGAGAGAGAGAGAGAGAGAGGGAGAGGGAGAGAGAGAGAGGGAGAGAGAGAGAGAGAGAGAGAGAGAGAGCGCGCGAGAGAGAGGAAAAGGAACAAAGTTGGGCCTGCAAAAAAGAGGTTTTCTAAAAGTTTTTGCCATTGCAATATGCATATGTCCATTTGACTGGAAGTCTGAAAGTTGCTTTCCATTCTGGTTGCTTGTTGTTGTTGTTGTTGTTGTTGCTGTTGCTATTGCTGTTGCTGTTGTTTATGAATGTTTGTTTGCATTTTGCTACAGAAATTAGACAAATTGCCGCAGAGGCCGGCACAAAAAATAGGTTTATAGACTTTTGTATGCAATTTTTATTCGTGTGTAATTTGATTGGAAGCGATTGCAGGTCGCTATATAGGTCAGGCTTTATGAAGATCGTTATGAATCTAATGAAACCAAATTTTAGTTTTCTTAATTTAGAAATCAAATAACAGCAGGGCAGGCTGCTTCTCTATTTGAATGATTTGTACAAATGTTATTATTGATAAGCATTTTAACTAAAAGTTCTTTGCCACTTTGTATTCTCATTTTAAAGTTTGCTGCCAGCTTAAGCTGAATATCCCATTTAATTGATTGCGGCACTAGCTTTTACAATATTTGGTGGTGTGCAACTTGGCGTATACTTGTTAACCAGCTCAAGTGCCTACAAGATGCTCTCTCACACGCACTTAGAAGTACACACACACAATATACATATACAGAGAGAGAGAGAGAGAGGGAGAGAAAGAGGTCATGTTGAATACATTCAAGCGACCACATGAAATTCGAAACATTTTCAACTGCTAGTTACATAATTGCACACTGGCCTCACCCATTCCCCCGGCCACTCGATGGTTGCCCCCTTCGACCGCTATCCACGCGACTATTGCGAAATTCACGCCGAACTTCATCAAAATTCCAATTAGCGCTTACACTCAATTACAAGGCAGAGGCAGCATCTGCCACGCCCACCATTCCACACGACCACCCACTGAAGACAAAAACAAATACAGCCACAAAACAGCGAGTACATTAAAACTTTTGCCAAATTACTCGCGGACCCACAAACTGTTTAAGGATTCTGGGATTGGAATTCTGTGCGAAAGGATTGCGCCAAAGCAAGAAATAGCAACAACAAATAAATACGAATGGCAAATAGAAAAGAGACGAATACAGCAATAATAGCAACGCTCTAAGGCAACATGGCCATTAAAGTTTTAAAGTCCTGTCAAAAATGGCAAATATGGCGCCATAAAGCCGAAAAGCAACGTTGTCAGTTCAAAGCAAGTACTGGAATAACAGTCGAGCAGATTGCAGACAGCCGCGGGATATTGAAATTCATATGTAATTATATATACGGCGAATATACAATACACAAAAGATCTAGTAGGCGGAGATTGGAGGCTGTATGCCATCCAGGACAGGAGTTTCCACTCCCACATCTCATAATTGTTGCGTGCGCCACATGAAACAATCGTAGCTGCGAATGCGTCTCGCTACCAAGCCACAAAGGGATCACAAACACAGACACACACACTCATGCACATACTCACACGTATGAGACGGATACCAATTCAGGCATACACTTGGAAAAATTTTCATAATTTCACATTGGGACGATATTAGTCAAATATGATTTTTTAAACAGTTGCATTTTGTAAACCATGTGCATTCATTTCTAAAATCAAGAACTTAACATTTTTAATTAATTTTGCGTACATAAAATTTGTATTAAATGTTATGTACTTTTTTTTAAGAATTTTTTTCTTATTAATGTCATTTTACGCACGCTTTTCAATACATAATTATTTATGTGTTTTTTAACAAATAATAAATAAAAGTACGCTAGGTAATTATATCTTTGTGAAATTTATATCAGCGTTTTTCTTTCAGTGTAAATGCATACACACCATATACAATGATACAGCCATAGCTCAGTCAGCCAATGGGGAAATTATCCGAGCCGCAGCCAGAGGCAACCTTCAAATGATTTCATCAACGTAATACGATAAATTTTATAATGAAACGACGCGGTAATTGCCAAGCAGACTTTCTGTCTTTCTCTCTCTATCTCTCTCTCACTCTCCCTCACGCTCTGCTCTCTCTCTCTCTCTCTCTTTCGAGTGTATGTGTGTGTGTATGCTGCTGTGTGTGCGCTTATTATGCATAATTTTTGGCATTATATTGACTTGGCTTTCTGTCCTTAAACAATTGAATTTTTTAGGACGCTGGCTCTTTTCGCTTTCGGGCCAATTAAAAAGAATTTTTTACGCCTGCTAAGCTCGCTGAATTTTCTGAGTTTTGAATAAATAGCATACATCAAATATTCGTGCATTTTGCCGGGATAATGTTAATTTCATGTGAACCCTTTTTTGTGGACTACAAAGAAGGTGAAAAAGATTGGGTTCCTCTGTATTTAAAACAAATGATTACTCATAACCGAGTCTTTATGGCTGCTAAAAACTGGCAATTTACATGAATTTCTAACAAACTGTGGAGCACTGAAAGCATGTATATAGATGGCTTCATGGCTTGATTAATATATGTGTATTAGAATAGAGTTTCTTTCAGGAAACCCACTTCATTGGCAAAATTAATGATCGGGCTCTTCAAAAAGAGGCATTGTTCGATTCTCTGTCATTTCCCTATTTTAAATTACCACATTTTTATTATTTATATTATAAGCTGCCGTTCATACATATTTAAAAATAATATATATTTGGTGTCCTTAAGCATTCGAATGCACTTTCATGCACGAAATCCGAATTAATTCGTCAGATTTAAAATTAAAACACAGATATTATTTTATGTGCAAAAAACGAAGGAGGAAATTTTTATATATGTCTTTGCGCGATATTTTGCTGAAAATATCACGTTGAATTTTGTATGCCAATGCATGGTATTTGTTTTCATTTCATTTATAACGAGTGGAAAAAAATAACAAATAAAAAGAAGTGAAAGGAAGAGAAAAACCTTATTTTATTGTAATTGTTTTATGCTCGCTCATCACGCTTGGAACGTTTTGTTTGTGGATCGCTGTGTCGATTTTACACTGCTGCTGTCCTTTTGTTCACATAACAAAATGTCGACAAATTCAAATGCAATAAATTCTTGTATGGGGCAAAGCATTTTTCTGTGTCGTGTTTGTCATGATTGTGAGCAATTTGTTAAAGCAAATATCGAAACAAATATGTTTGTATGCGTTTGTATGTTTACTCGTTATTCGTTGCAATATGCAGCTGCATCTATTTCCATATTTATTTACTTTTCTGATTATGCGGCGTTGAGCTTTAATTTGATTTATTTATACAACCAGATTTGCCCGACCAACTGTTTGCAATTATTCAACATACAAAATCGTTGGCTATGAAATTGTTAGCTCTACATTTTGTATATTCCTTTGCTTTGTCAATAAATGGTGTGTTGCAAAATTTAGTGCTGAATATATTGGTAGTGATGAACGTTGAAAAAGATTTGGATTTTCTGTATATAATTAATATGAGCTTGCATACAGGCTGGAGCGCCTGAAAAGTATTACAAACCACTCGCAAGTTTGCCATGCGGTTATTTTCTTGTCAAACTTTTACATTGTAATTGAGCGTAAGGGCAAAACTTTGACTATGCCATCTGTGTATACATATATAAATTGTTTTAGTTATTGTTGTTTTTTTCGCTTACCCCGAGGGAGTTGCATAGGCAATCGCAAAACCCAACCGAACCCAATCCAACTTGGCTGCTGCTACTGCTTCTTAACCACGTTGCCAACAAGGGCCCGCAATTGAGGAAGCTACTCAAAAAAGAACTTATACATAAACTGTAAGCAAGAACAACAGCAGCCGTAGCAAGTGAATGGGGGTTGGAGTAGGGGATAAAGAGGTTTCTCCCGTTGGCTGGTGGCTCATAAAGTTCAAGAGCAACATATGTATGTTGTGGCATAAATTTATAAAGTCCTCGGGCTTCCACAGCATTCACAGGCTGGGTTGCTTCCTTCCTTCACGTTTGTTTTTGTTTACTTTCATGTTGGCCAAAAACGAAATTATGGTTAGACTTTTAACTTGTTTATTACGCGCTGCCTTCGCCTGTCTAAAATTAAGTTTTTTAATTTAATTTTAATGAAAATTTATGATAATTTCTTTCACACGCCACATGCTACAACTTTTTCTTAACAGTAGTATAATATTACCTATGAGAATGAAAACGCCAAACAAGCGTCGTTTATTTGTCTCAAAAGTTTGGTGTTATCTCGAAACTCGACTTAATCTTCTTCAGCGCCAAAAGCTGCTTCCACGAAATTATAATTAAAATATAAATAAATATCATTTTTTTCATGCGCGGTTTTTATTTTATTGAAATTGTGTTGCAGTATGTGTTGCTGGCTATAATATTAAGTATACGCATTATGAAGTGAAAAGTGATTTTTCGCCATATTTTTAAATGTGGAAAGTACTTTTAATTAGGATAATTGAAACGCAGAATCAACTTCTGAACACGTCTATAAATTTCTGTAAGGGATATATCGACGTTTTAATGCCAAAGTACAACTTAAATGAGACTTTCGTGTAATTATTATTTATTTCATTATAATATCAATTGTAATGTATCTATCTATCTATCTATCTATCTATCTATCTATTTGCCTATATAATACTGAGCTATGCATACACATCAAGCTCTTTCCCCACCTCTCCCCATTGCCGTGTTAAATTAAACGAATCCATTAATCGGCTGGCAGTTCTTGGTGAATGTGAAGAGCTGTATAAATATTAATAACGTTTCAAATGGCGTGCCACATCGCTGTCGTGGAACGTGTGCCGACACCGACCCCTCCCCTCTCCCCTCTCCAACATTAGTCAGTGCAGCCTGCCTCTAGGCAGGCTCATCTCTCGTGTACACACATTTGGAGTTTGAAGGCGTCTTACAATTGGGACAAATTGCATTTGCTCAGCTCGTTGCATGGCTTGTATTCAGCTCATGTTAATGTCTGGGCTTTGTTTCAACACGACAGGCACACAGGAGTGGGGGGGGAGGTGATTGAGCAGGGGTGAAGCAGACTGTAGAACATAACCCTAAACATTACAACATGCATCATCAACATAATCAACAACAACAATGACAACAGCAACACAACCCTTGATGACGAGCATTGACTTGGTCCACAGTTGAAGCACGCGCTTGTCATTCAATATACATCTCAACGATCTATGCGTACACTTGGCGAAATATTATTGTTACGTCAACAAGTGCTTGTGGTGCATGTTTTAAAGTTATATTTTGAGTTTAAACCAATTTTCATTTTAAAATCAGAATGTGTTTTTTTCTGTTCTATGATTTTCAATCTTCGCCGAACTCTGACAACGTCTGCACTTAATTTAATTACAAAGTTGGCTGTTTGTTTTCTGAGTGTACATACATGCATGTATGTGCCCCAGTACGCCCACAACTCATGAGCAAATTTAGCGATGTGCGTGCCAGCGAGTTCATCTTCTATTTTTACCATCCAACATTGTTGTTGGTGTTGCTGATGTTGTTGTCGTTGTTGTTGCTTTTGTTGTTTCTCCACCTTCCTGTGTTTATATTTATCTGCGTATTAAATTGCTAGATTGTGTGTTGAGAACTGAGGCCTCTGACTATTGTTTGCCTTGTTGTTGCTGTTGTGCCCATAGTCATTTTTCTGCCGTTATTTTTATCAGTACGTGAGCGAGTCCATTTTCCAGAGCCAGCTTCAGTTTCAGCTGCTTTTTTCTTCTTTTTTTTTTTTTGGTCCTACAGCTGCTGCTGCTGCTGCTGCTCCTCGCCCCGCCGTTGGCTGTGCCTTAAACTGTCGGCTATAAGTTTCATCCTCACTGCGTATTACAATACAAGCGAGACAAGATTATACCATAGCTTTCATACTCTTTACATTTTATTATATGCCCTTTTTATCGTGACAATAAATGCCGGCTTTTAATTGTGTCTTTTTCTATCTTTCACTGCATAAATAATTTACGCATTTGAAGTAATCAACATTTAATACCGATTAAATAAAACACATGTGAATCTGCAATAATCCATAATAGAGCATGCAAAAAAAAAGAGTCCATTTAATGGTTATAATTCAGCTGGCTTAGTTTATAGCATCAGCATTGAGTTGGAGGCTTGATTTATAAGTGCGTAGAGTATGAATAACATTTTGGGCGTAAATGAACATTATAATTATTGATATAAATCACTTAATTTCATTTACTTTGCCACCGCATATGGAATTCTATTACTTAATGCTTAACTAATCACAATAATCAATAAATTATTTTCTAACCACATATTTCTCTCACTCACTAAACTTTGTTTTAATTTTCAAATAAATATAAAATATATATATACATTTTTTTAAGCGATATATACTTGATTGCACTTACTTGATTGCAACTGTTCTTGATTACCTCTTCACTTTGTGGGCTAAACAAAGCTGTCCACATTGTCAAAAAAAAATAAATAAATAAATAAACAAAAATAGCTTTCAGTCATCAGTTGGGCATTGAGACATCGTTTCGAGGGCAACATTTTCATCTAATTTCGAGAATCGTGTGCTGCAGCTAAAATTCTGCTTTAGGCTCCACGCTTTTGGCTCGCTGACAAGACGTCGTCGAGACGTTTGTCATGTGACAGTCAACTCGTGAGTCTTGTGGCAGCCTGGAATGCCTGATTGTCTTTTTCTCAATGGCAAGCAAAACGACCCAGCCAAATTTGATGTACTCCTCTCACATGTGAAGTGAATGCCATGCATGACAATTTTCCAAGGGAGATCACTCAAGGAGCGGTCGGAATGTGGGGTATGGCCAGGGATGTGGAGTGCTGGAACCAAGAGCAAACACACGCTTCACGTAAATTTCATGCAATTTGTTATGTTTTATGTGGCCCGTCTGGCTGGCAGCCTCTCAACTCAACTCAACTCTTAACTCTGATGGGGGCGAGCTGGCAGCTCGAATGTTACGCATGGGAATCACAAAATGACAGACTTCAATTTATACAATTTATTTTATTAAGTCAAACATTTGTCTCTTTCCATCTCTGTGTGTAAGAGTGTGTGTGTGTGTGTGTGTGTGTGTGCCTGTGTGTGGACGTGTAGGTTTTGTGTGCTGTGTGCCGTTTTATTAACAAATTGATGAAACAATTTCCGCAGCGTTTAATATGGGCAATTTTGTTGTATTTGCTTTTTTTTTGTTCTTGTTCTGACCAGCCATTTTCTGGATTTCCGCTCTGAAAATCTATAGAAAAAAGTGAATGAAAAGAGGGCAAAATGGGCAAGTGGGAGTGAATCATAGACATCATAGGCATTACGTGTACATGAATTTGTCCCTTTATGGCGCGTTAAATTTTCATTTTTAGTACACCCATAAAATCTAGGAATTGGCAAAATTTCAATTGCTTGAGTTTGTATGGCAGATGGTCGGAGGAACTGACTCCACCTAGGCGCCCATATAAATCTCAATTTATGTGGGCTATTTAGACATTTTGGGCACGCAGCAGCCATTTGGGTTTGGCTCGCTTTAGGCCTCAAAATTATTGAATCTAATTAACTTAAATGAAATGAATGAAGACTACAAATGCGTCTGGCAAACTCGTAAAACTTGGTCAAGCGCGGGGGCACTATATGTGTGTGTGTGTGTGTGTGTGGGCTGTGTTAAAGGTGTGTGTGTGTGTGCTTGTGTATGTGCGTGAGGCTCGTTTAATTTATGGATGTGTATATAAATTCATTTGGAGCTCTTTAATTGCAGCTTAATGGCAGGAATCTTGTAATGGCTCCAGTTTATATAAGTGTTTATATGTGTATATGTGTGTGAGTGAGTGTGTGTGTGTGTGTACCACAACTGAAGGTCAACAGATTGATTGAGGATTACAACGGCAGTTCCAAGATTGGAGAGTGGGACCTCAAAGTGTAGCTGCTTATTGAAATTGTTTGTTTGCCTTTTCTCTTTTGCAATTGATGGCTCAACAAAATTCTACTGAAGCCTGGTAATTAATCATTGAAGGCAGGCACGGTTCCTTGTCCGGTTTGGAGTTGCTCTTCGGGTCCTCTAATATTTATAATGTAAATTGGGTGCCAGATTGTGGGTTTGCCCATTTATGTTCCTTGAAGGGCTTTTCATCTGCTTATTTCATTGGTGTTAGATAAATTGAAAGCAAACAGCTTAACTTTTTAGCTGTTACGAAAATATATGCTCAGTAGGTAATACATACTTGCTGCCTATTTTACCCAACTCAATCAAAAACATGTCACATTCTGAGCAGCACTTCGAATGTAGAAATTTTACATTTGATTTTTGGGATGAAAAACAAGTTTGTACTCATTTGTTGCGTAAACACATCAATCAACCTGATTTTTGATGATAATTTTTCCCATTGAGTATCTAAATATATTAATTTCCAATTTATTCATATATTTCAAAGGTAAATTTTTTATTTATTTTTTTTTGTTTACAAATCACCAACTTCAAATTTACATCCTACATCCTTAAGCAAGATGCAGCTGAACTGGTTTATAAGCTCGGATAAAATGAGTAACAAAAAATTAAAGCTCACAAATTGTGCTGGGAATCTTTGGCTTTTGATATACAATATACAAAAACTAAATAAGAGTGTGCCGGGCACGATGCTGATGAGTTTCCGCCATTCCTATCCATCTGCCACAAAATCAATTTTCTCCTTTACTTTGAACCCTTCATTTGCCATGACACAGGCCTGCCGGCTACAGATAGCGACATCGTTCTGTGTCGCCATTACCACCAAACCTCAAATAGCTTCATTTACCTAATGCATGAAAATTCTTGATTTTTTTTCATGTTCATCGGAGTTTTCTATTTGTCACCCACAAAACATGGAAATGTCAAAAAATTGGTTTTGCTGCTGTACAAAAATGCAAAAGTCAGCATAAAATATGTAAGGTCGCGCAATATAAATATGCCCATGGAGTTTGGCCCCAAATAAAATCTATGAAAACCAATATAAAAGGTCTAGTTGAGACAGGGAGAGTGCTCGACTAGTAGATATCCTGAACCCAAGTCCTTACCTATCAGAAGTCGTGTACGTCTTAAGTTATATATGCAACTACGAGTTCATCCCTATTTCCCAAAAAAATCGCAAAATCGAGGGGAGCCATCAATGAAATAAAATAATCTTTATTTGAACGGGGTATACGAAAGCTTATACTTCGAGTTTTAATTCTCTAGCTCTCATAGTCTCTATAGGCAGACATTATCCGGATTAAGAATATCCATATATAATTGTAGCTGCTTTCTACTGCATGTTACATACTTGTGCACAACTTCATTATACCCTTTTTATCCATATTTTCAGAGTATGAAAAAAAACTTTTACGCATCGTAGCACAAAGTTACTCTGGGTAGCTTAAATTCGGAATTCTCGTATCCGGTCCAGTTGAACTAAGCCCATATATAAAACACGCAAACGCTCTGATTGTGAAAATTTTGTTTTTGTATTTATTTATTTTTTTTTTTTGTTTTGTTCTGCCCAAAAAGCACAATGCTTAAACTGAGGAAATGCCAAAGGGAAACTTTTTAATGGATTTTCATGTTGGTGAAATTATCAGAGAAACGGCTCAAAAGTGCTAAGCAGTCTCTCATGAAGTTAAAATGCCCTGTGCGACCTAAGTATGGAATATGAAATGTGCAGTTAAACTTCAAATGAGCTGTCGACCGTCTTTAGAAACAGATGAAATTACTTTCTTTAGAGAAATTTTAATTTTGAAATTGGTTTCGAATTTAACATAGCCGTGTCACAAATTTGTTGGCCGGCAACTTTATTGTTGTCGTTGGCTTATTCGGTTTTTATGATAGCTACATATTTCACTGACAGATTTGCCGCTTTGAGTTCTTAGAGCTTCTGCACGTCAGTTGGGCATTCAATCTGTCCATCAGTCAGTCAATCATTCAAGCCATCGCTCAGGGGTTGGTTGAAGGGTGTGACATTGTTTGCAGTTTATTTGTGTGTGAAATTTGAGTAGGCAATTTTAATAATTTAAGTAAATGATCCATCACAGTTACAGTTAATCTATCAACGACAGGCAGACGGAACACAGCTATAAAGACCGTTGACCATTTTTTACACACACACACACACACACACGCAGCCAAATAAACACGCATACAAACACATTCTAAAATACATACATATATACTGATTTCTTTTTTAACAAATTGTCTTGTTAAAAGTTTTCTTATTTTGGCTCGTCGCAAAAAGCGAACAGCGAAAACCCGATAAAAAGTGACTGGAAAAATGTTTGAAAAATGCTCGCGTTTGTTGCTGTATGCTTGGGTGAGATAAGGAAATTTGCTGGCCATTAGTATTTAAGGCGTTAAGTCATTTATATTCATTTGTGTATTTGGGACGTTGAATTAACTGTGGTTTCACAATTTCGAAGACGAACGCTTGATTGTCAAGTGCTGATGGTTAATCGTAATGACCCAAGGAATGGATATTGAACTGAACTGAAATCATTAGCGATTGAAGTGGCACGCCTTGAAAATGTATATGCAGTTTCTTGCTTAAAGGATCCATTTTAGCTCGAGGAGCTACGAAGACAAATACTTAAAGCAATTCAGAGATGTGTCTGCCTGCAAGAATTTCAAGAATTTTTATTTATTTATTATTCTGTTTCATGTATATATAAGAAAATGCAAATAATTGTAAAGAAGCCTCATCATAAATGTTTCCTTGAATAATTATATATTTAAAATAGTAAAAATGCTCAACCCAAAAGGGCCCGACTGGAAGATACTGCATAATATATTCATCTTTAGGGGAGAAACCATAATGGATTTTTGCATTTCGTCGGGAACAGTTTAATGCTGTGGAAAGCTTGAAAACAACCCCAAAAGTTATTTTCAATCGAAAATGGATTTCTTTTTTTAAAATTTAAATGCAGTATTAATCTAAAATCTGGCTGTGATTATAAAACCATTCCATAATGAAAATCGGTGAAATACGTTCCCAGCATGGTAACCATTTTATTGAATGCCAAATGGAAATTTCCCTCTCTTATAGCGTAATATGCAAATTTGGTAATTTGGTATTTTATTACTTGGGTACTCATCAAATTTGAAATCAGTTATTTGAATAAGTCAATATCGAAGGTCGACCCATGAATAGCGTCTCGCAGCTGCTAAGTGAATTGAACAGTTCGTGCTGCTCCACTGGAAAAGGACTCCTCGATTGGGAAGGACCCATATAAAGGCATCACATCATACATCAATCCTTAAGAGGGGACCCACGTCCTCGGTGCCCAGCTGCAAATAGTTGAAGCCGCTTAGGCACGAATTTCTATTAAAATATTTATGCAAAAAGCTGCGAGGCGACAATTTAAGCCAGCTTTGAAAGCTGAAAAGGTCTCTCAGTCTCGTTCTCTCTACGTGGGCTGTGTGTGTGTGAAATTTCAGCAAACGATTTTCATAATCGATTTTCACTGCCTCCTCAATGACTGTTGACAACACAGCATACAGCAGATTGGGTGTTAGATTTTACGATGGGTGCGGAGTAGACGCTTGTCAACCTTTATCAAAAAAAAAAAAGAAAAAAAAAGGATATACTTGTGCAAGAGGCACTCGAGCAGTGTTGAGAATGGGAGGCCAGACAGTAAGGCCGAGACAAATGCGACATGCGTCTGTTGACAATATATCAACATGTGGAATGCGGGCGGATGGTGGGCGGACAGACACAGCGACTGTCCTTGGCTGCTAAAAAAAAATATATATATATAGATATGTATATATATATATACATATGCAAAAGACAAGAAGCCGACTTTACAATTTTTCTACTTGACTTTGGCTTTTATGCTCCCTCTGGATATTTCCCTGTTATTGATGTTGTTACTGCTGCTGTTGTTGTTGTTGTTGTTGTTGTTATTGTTGTTTTCTGTATGCCGCCAGGTCAAGTAATCTTTATGGTATGACGTGTCTGATGCTTCTGCTATCCGGGCAATTGTTTCTACACTTGAACAAAATATTGCTTAGAGTCAGTTATTAATGTATTTATTTTAAAAAATATATACTACTTTTTTATTGTTGTATAGTAAGTTGATTTTAATGAGTAGCTGGTTTGAGTGAATCCTTGATGCACAATCAATTACTGACATCAGCAACATACGGTTATTGCTTCTTTTAAAAAATATAAATAACAAAACAGACCCAGTTTGGAAATATCACTTTCTAACATTTAATAAAGAAATTTCCTTTATTTTAAGACAAGTTTTTCTATGAGTGTACAACGATTGTCGTTGCTCCAATCGTTGGCCATTTGAAGCCAGCAAAGCGCGTCTAATCGATGAGCCTGGCTAGTCTGCCATACAAGCGGGCAAGGGCAGGGAGGGGTAGCGGGTTAGGTTGGAGGTCTAACTCCCTGTCTTTATCATTGCTTGTACTGTGTATTTTTTTCTTCCATCTGCGCAATGTGTCTCTAACCCGTCTAGTGGGCGTATCGTATGTGACAATAGTTTTGTGAACACTCCCCCCTTAGCTGGAAGATTAAGAACAGATACAAGGAGTGAAGGCTTTAAACATGTGAAACGCACCAGTTGCGTTAAAGTAGTGTATAAATCACAGTCTATTCCTGTGGATGGGTGCAAAGTGCTCGAGCTGAGTGATAGATGGTCTATGTTTGGGGCTGGTGAAGGGACTGTCGGCAGCTATGGTCAGACGTACATCCTTTAAATGTGAAAAGTGCAAAGTGGAAAGTGCATAGAGTGAAAGCACTACTCAAATCAGTAAACAAAACACTAGACTTAAAAATGTATTGCGAAAAAGGTAGAGACTGAAGGAGAAGTGAATTGATATGCACTTCGTTTAATAGGCAGTTGAAAGCTTTCTGTGGTGCAAAAAACAACCAACCATCAATATTCCGCACTCTACTTGTGTTAAGGAATTGGAAATGGTTTTATGGAAATAGGCAAAATAAAGACAAGAGAGTAAAATAAATAATACAAAGCATACACAACAAATATACGCACAACAATTTAAAAATATTTTAATTAATTGAAATTGAAAAGCAATAAAAATGTACAATGAATTAATTGATGTTTGGTTGTTACAGAATTTCTTAAAAAAGTTTTTTGAAACTTTTGTACTGGAAATGTAATTATTTGTTTGCCTTAGTTGGCTCTAAAATAAACAAAATTAAAAATAAATTCTCACTATTCGTAAATATTGTTATACGAAATCGTAAATTCTTTTGCAGCTGTCAGTGTCGTTAATTTTGATTAATGTACCGAGTATTCGGGAAGAACACAAGCAGCGATTTTCCAGATACGAATTGTGGTCCCGTGAACTGTCCTTGGCACACTGCTAATTACCAAAAGTGAAGCTAGCCATTGTGTTGCTTATCTTTTGACAGCCTGACACATAGACTGAGAAACGTACTTATTCCATAATGAAACGTTGATACATTAAACAGATTTATTATGCTTTGCCTTCAATGTCGACTTTTGGCACAACTACACCCCACCCAACACCAGCTCTCTCCCGCTCTCTCCATCTCGACACCCTTCAGTTGGCAGCCATTTTATATGAATGCCGTTTCCCCTGCAAATAAATGGCTGACAACATCCATTTAGCCCCTCTGCTTCGGCTCTGCTCTGGCGCGTGCTGGGCTCGTGGCTTTTAGGGGCCAACGACGATGTCGACTTGTGGTTTGGTGGTTTTGGGTGGGTAGCTGGGTAGCTGGGTGGGTTGGCTCTATGGGTTGGCCACCGCCTGCAGCTAAGCGCATTGCGTTTGTCAAATTTTGACGAGCTCTCCGTCTATTGATTCGCCTAGCTCTTTGAAATCTATCTGCCTGCGGCTGGCTTAGTGTGGTGTCCTTAAGCTAAATTAAAGCATATATAACATTTCCATTAAGCCTTTGATGTCAGCCTTGCCTCATACTGATTAAGTTGTACATTTAATTATAGTGGCAATGTAATTCCGGAGTTAACAAAGTTAATCTATCAAAGAGCTGAACTTTGAGAAAGCTGATACTCAGCCTTAAATCACGTTGAGTAATAATGTGTTTGATTGAGTGAAATTAGTTAAAGTTTGGCCGAACCTTTGAAAGCTTTTGATGAAGCCTTTTCAAATGAGAAGAACGTTTGAGAATCTACAATTAATCAAATAATTTCTTATGAGTTTTTTTTATTTTTATTTATTGTATTTTGAAATTTACAAATAATACCCGATTGGCATTCATAATTTAGCTAAATGTTGGCAATTGTTGCCGACCACACTGACGAGCACTAATTTGTAACCCAGTCCCGAAATCAAGTATGTCCCAAAAGAAACGCCGAACAATCAACGGAAACGCCGCAGAGCACAAATATGTTGGTCACGTAACCACTTTGTTTGTGTCCAAAGACAAAGCCGGAATTCCTGCGACAAGCAACTTATGATTAAGAATAATTCAATGCTGACCAAAAAGGAAAAATAATACTCTAAGGCTATGTATAGAAGACATTCCCGATCCCATCAAAAGTTCTTGCCATTTGGCTGATCATTCTAAACTTCGCAAACTCAAAGAAAATGTGTTTTGAGTTGTAAGCTGATTAATGTGTTCCGCTCAGGCGTGTAACAAAAATAGCAAAATTCGACTTAGTGTTGAATCCATAAAGTTGCTAATTTATATCGTTTGCTCTAAGTAAGCTCATAGTTGAGCAACAGAACTACAGAACATTTGTGCTTGCTTTGCATTACAGTCATCAGCCTGAGCATGGAACAAACTTGCAATACGCCTGGCTGGCCAATTTCATAAGAAAACCATTCAAAAACAACAACGACTCAAAGCTCGAGACTCGAGTCTCGAGTCGACTCCGTGCTCAAAATTTTACGCGCGTTGACTGCTGAAGTGGTGCTAGGGGCATGCGGTGGTGGTGTGGGTGGTGCCATGAGTTGGTGGTGCTGGTAGGTGACCGGGTGAGTGGGTGAGTGGAGACGTGAGCAACACGGAGGTCCCGTCCATGGCCTTTGTTAGATTTAGCGACGACAACGGTCGACGATTGCGTCTTTTGCATTTTGGTAGCTGGGCGTGGAGCGGCGGGGTGGTGTGAGACGAGGTGGCAGTGGGTTGGGGGGTCTGACAGCCAGACTGAGAATTACAAATTCAGCACAATGTCCCTTTGTCATTTATGCATTCGCTGTATAAATTAGGCACAATGAATTGTCAACGCTTGTGGAACTGGTTGTGCTCTGGTCTTAATAAGCTAACTTGATTATGTCTTTATTCTTTTTTTTTTATCTTCATACTTGCAGGTGGCAGTGGAAGCGGTGGCGGCGGTGGTGGCGGTGGTGGTGGCAGCTCCTCGGACATCTCGAAAGATCATTGCAATAAAACGGTGGACATATTCGAGGATATCAGCTCGCCGGAGGTCAGCAATCAGAATTTGGGACGTCCCTTGACCTGCTGGTATCGTTTTCGCACCCTCAAGGGTGCACCACGCGACTTTGTGCTCCGGCTGCGTTTCAAGAAGTTCAAAGTGGGCCAACTGCTCAATGCCACCCACTGCGATGGCGGCTATCTGCAGGTGAGTGTAACCACCGCACACAAATTGCAACCACAACGCCCCCAAAAGCGGCGACTGATTTATGGGCATCGTTGCAATCAAATCTAATTTATAACCTTTGCCTCGCCTAAATGATGACATATGCAGCCACGTAATTCATACGACGCGTTGCGTGCACCGCATCAGCTGACAGCTTTATGGGGCACGACAGCGTTGCAAGCGCCATCGAACACAATTCGCGCTCGCCTAGCAATTTATGTGGCGACTGTTGTCCTTGCTTATCATTTGATTTGACTTTATGTGGCATTCATTTTGCTGTTGCTATTGTTGTTGTTCATATTCGCAGATTGTTGATGGCAATGCTAAAACAGACGTTTCCAATCGCCGGGAGCCGGGCATGTTCTGTGGCGAAGCCGAACAGCCACAAACCTTCATCAGCGAGACGAGCTACGTGAAGGTCCTTTTCCACACGGACAACTTTACGGATCAGGTGAGTTCGAGAGCAATTAACAAGCTGCAGCGTTAATTTATAGGGTATCCGTAATGAGTGTGCTGTTAAATTCAGCGCAGAAAATCGTTTGATCGCGCTAATATCATATAACCAATAAAGATCAGTTTCTTGCACATTGAGATGATTTCAGTCAAGAATGTTTCAAAAGTGGAATATAATTGAGTGGAAATAACACTGAAAAATTGCAAAGAACAAAGAACTGTACTGAACTGTAGACGTACAACTGAAAGGAATCATAATTCAAACATAAATCAACTATATCCTTGTATTTGATGTTTTGGCATCTCAGCAGGGAGTGTGTTCACACTTAGCCTGTCATTTGTGTCAACACCTGGCCACCTGAACGTAGCCTTCATTTATAACAAGCCCCGGAGACTTCCAATTACAGTAAAAAGTCTCTATTCCAGTTTCTAGCATCTTCGGCTTGCAGACGCCAACGCACTTACACTAATAAACCGTAGTATCCTACAATCTGCCCACCCGGTCTTCACGGCACATGAGTCACGTAGCCTCCCAACTTCGACCTTATCCGTGTCCTCACAGGCGTCACATATTCTGCTCGCATATATACATCTATTTATATTTATCACATAATTTAAAGAAAATATTACTACACACAAGTCTTGGCTGTCGTCGTCTCCAGCTGCCGCCATCATATTCTACATATTTCTATACCCTGTAGCAGACAGCTTATGGGCTAAGAAGATATATGATTTTAGCTGACCTGGAGACAAGTGTTTATTCTATATATATTTCGAATCCCATCGGGAATCGTCTAAAGATAGATGTTTATAGCGACCTTCCAGTCAGCTGTGGATCTATCTCATCTATTCAACAAGCAAAAACAGACAAGCCGAGCACTATTAAAGCGTTGTTGATTGGCATTCATTAATTTGTATACTCTTACAATGGAAGTCAAAAGGTAATCACAAAAGGTAATGTGTCTAGTAGGGAGTTTGCAACCTCGAAGGCAGAAGTTTTCCGAACAAGTAAAGCACAAAGTATCTGCCTGCCTTTGGATTCGATTACAAAGCAAACAGTACAATTTATATTATCTGAAAATCTTTCTTAATAAATAGTGTTAAAATCTATCAAAGTTCTTAAATTATATATGAAGGATGTCTTCTAGTCAGGCAGGTTTTATTTTGATTTTGTCTGTACGGTATCTGTATCATTTTTGCCCCCGTCGTTTGCTTTGGCTGTGACCCATGTTGCACTATCTGCTTTGCTGCATCTATGCAACTCACTTTCGCACTTAGCTTTCTATATACATATAACATAGATGTGTATGTATAAACATATATACAATACAAGCTTACACATTTTTATATAGTATACTCGTATGTATATTCATATATATTTTTGTATGCATTATTCAGCGTCGTACGTCTGTGGGAAGTGGACGAGTGGGCGTCGTCTCCTGACTGCCGTCTGTCTGCCTGTTGTCTGTCTGTCTGTCTGCCAGTTTGTCTCCTGTCTCTGCATCCTTTTTGGACTGGCTGGCTGGCGACTCGTTGCCGGTTACAGGTTTTATATGTGAAAATGCCGTTCACAACTTGAATTCTATTTTGCTGCATGGAAGTCGCCTTTTCCCACTAGATGTTTTCGCTCTTTTCACTCTTTTCTATTCATTTTTTTTTTCAGATGCGCTTCTGCATTTTTGATGCGGTACTTGCATTCACAAAATGAGAGATAAGATCATTAGGTCACATAAGAAATTTTAATATTTATAAGTACTTTTTTTTCTACATTTTTGGTTGCTGATAACTTATTCGTAGCCGACTTTAGCTAGTGGATTCTTTTGAGGAAAAAATCGTTAGATTTTGTGGTACATATTTCAATATTAACATCTGTTGTGTTTGTAAATTTCAGATTGTCTCATTATTATGTGTTTTTTTTTCTTCAATTTTCTATTATTTAAATGCAATACTTGAAGACTATTTAAAAACTCACTTATACATTTTAAGAATAATTCACTTTTAACTAACTAAATATTCGTGTTGATCTTTAATCAGCCTTTTTATCTGCTGCTATATTTTGGTATCTCAGATCTAAATTTGCTTTCCTGCATTAATCCTTTCCAAGCAAACAATTTTCCCAATCTGTGTCTCGAATGGCTTTTGGCTGTCAGTTATTCCTCGTTGTTCGTTATTCAATGTTTGCTTCATGGCATAACGTACATGGTGCAGATTTCAAGTTGCATGCGGCACAAACACTATACAAAAATAAACTAATGTCATGAACGAGTGCTCGATGTAGGAGATAGACTCTCAGCTCCAGAGCTACTGCTCCTGCCCTCCAGACTGTCTTATGCACACCTTAATGGAGTCATAAATATTTATGAAAACTCGACCCCAGCCCGGTTCTCCACTAGCAGACAGAAAGTTCAGGAGTTTGCCAGCGAGTTGCAAGTTGCGAGTTAACAACGCTTTTGTTTTTCGCCA